>JALIZH010006316.1:0-13327 GCA_030522465.1 Rhipicephalus appendiculatus | reverse complement strand
CTAAAAGCAGGTCGTTCAGAGAAGCATGGCATTGCCCCCATTTTTCTTTTTTTTTTTGCATTCAGGTCGCGATTGCGAAGCTTGTTCTCTTTCGGTGCTGACCAATGGTTGGGGGGGGGGGGGGTAGGAGGTAGAATGGCTTCTAGCATAATGTAGTTCTTGAAAGTTAGTGGTTGTTTTCGCCCCTGTACTTCTTTGTCCTTGTTTGTTTCAGCGCCTATGCTACAAGCCATTTTACGATGAACCAACAAGCTCATATTGGCACCCTTGGCAGGACGTAGAGCTGCGTCTCAGCCCCCTTCAGCGTTGTCTTTGTTGCTGCGTAACACCGGTCAAAGCCGAAGAACATGAAAATGATCTATGGCAGCGGCTCTCAGCCATGAATGTTTCGGGGAACACATTGTGGACCACTGTAAGAGATGAGGGGACCCCTTGAAGTGGGTGAGAATGGAGGAGGGGGGTGGGCGTTCATAAATTATTGCAACATACAGAGTGAAAGAGGTGCCTTTTATTTCCCCCCTGGCAAAGAACTAGAATACTAAGGTGCCAAACCAGTTCGATCTCCACAGCTTGTCAATAAGTTGTGAAGTCTGCAGCCACATTCAGTCTGTTTCTAGCTATGTTTGCTACTCAAATATGCAAAACTAAATAAGCTATGATCGCTTGCATAAGCCGCAGAAAACTGCAACAAAACCTTTTTCAGCAATCTTACGGAGAAAAGAAAAATATGAGCTAGCTCCGCCAAATGTTATGCCGTTGAGCATATCAAACATCAGAGAGGGCCGCTGTTAAGGGACATACTGGGCCTCTCAAAAACGTGTCTTCTTCTTTTTTTTTTTTTTTTTGAAGAATGGATTTTGCGGGCGCCCAGAAATGGCTTCGCGGGACACCCTGGGGTCCACGGACGCCTATTTGAGAACCACAGATCTATGGTGTAGTTATATTTATTGCATGTTGTAGGAGGCGAGGACTCCGGGAGCGATGTTATCGTTTAATAGCGATTTCGACTAGGTTCTGTTGTGTTCTTCCTTTCTTTAGTTCTCCGCAGCGCAGCCAATTACACTAAAAGGCAATTAGAATTGATCTCGGGCAAGCATCTCAAATGGTAGCGTATGGATACACAGAGCAACGCACGAGTGACGGAAACGGTCGGTTTAAACGACACGTTCAAAAGATCCGGAAAGTCATAAACTAAGCACGTAGAAAAAGAAGAAGAAAAAACGTTGTTTTGATTTTTGTATTACGTCAGCGTCCGAAGGTACCAAGAAGCGCAGATGAGCGACGATAACAAGATCTAGAGCAATGAGACGTGTCTAAGAGGAAGATAAGGTTATCGGGCAAACAAAACACAGTCGCCGTCGAGAGTTGACGGCAAGCTCTACAGACGAAACGGTGGCTGACGTAATCAACCAGACAAGGTTGCTTTTCTTTCTGCAGCATATTTTTATGAGAGCTGTGCTTGAAATAGCTGAATACAACTCAATATTTGTAAGAGATCCACATTTCACTACTGGCAACATTTTGTCCTTGCGGCGACGCGGAATGAGGACATGCTTACTTGCTGACGTGCTCACACAAGTGCTCCCGTTCTCGTTTTTGTTAGTAGCCGAAGCGCGTCTACTTCAAATCATACTGAGCTTTCTATACAGTATTTTTGATTCATCAACACAATAATGTCTTGCCGTCGCAACAAAATCAACAAAGGCCCAACTACTAAACTCAAAATAAATGCACAGAAACGCGTCTTTGTGCGCATCTCGCACACACAAGGCAAGTTTACTCGGTAAATGCTACGCGTATTAAAAAAGAAAGCTGCACAATGTGACTTTATGTAACGGAATACTTTTTTTTTGAAATCTAAGCATAGAGAAACTACCGGATTCGATTTTCAAAAAATTGCTCTTGAGTCAGAAATCTCGGGTTATGCACCGTCTGGGAAAAAGGGGCTTGGCTGCTCGCGAGTTGGTCTCGAAAACCTGACCTTTCTGGCTTGATGAATTCGCTAAAAAATTATGGGGCACTGGATATTGTTAAGGAAGGCCTTATAATTGCTAACAAGAAAAAATCAACAAATATCGACTTTTCTAAAAATTTTACTCCACCCTGTGTCCTTAAATGAGTGGAGGGCTCTTATAGTATAGCTAACGGTATTGAGTACGCCGCTCGAGCACAATCAAGGAAGACTATGGCGTAATAGAGGAATACGAACGATCAGAATGTCGTCAGCCTACGTTGTCCACTTTGGGTTCGTAAAGCCGTCATGGCTGCATAGATGGACAAAAACTCCGTTAGTCACTGGTCGGCTCGTATTAATGCACTCATATATATATATATATATATATATATATATATATATATATATATATATATATATATATATATATATATATATATATATATATATATAGAAAGGAGGGAATAAAGTGGACGGGGGAGATGACCGCCACCGTAGCTCAGTGGTAGAGCATCGGACGCGTTATTCGAAGGTCGCAGGTTCGGATCCTGCCGGTGGCAAGTTATCTTTTCGTCCACTTTCCTTTCTTCACATTTACATTACAAGTACTTCTAATAGCTTCCCCTATACTTTCCTTGGCATCTTTGTCTGTTAGTTCTCATATATATATATATATATATATATATAACAGTTGGCTTGAGCGGACGAACGTGCGAAAACTTTTATTAGTTCCAACGTTTCCGCCGGGGTCCTGCCTTTGTCGGGGAATACCATGCGCACGTTGAATGTGTTGCTTATATACACAGGGGACCCCCAAACACGTGTCTAACTAGTATCTGATATCGCACATATATCAGACAAATCAGCATAGGTAAAAGTGCGATGTGATATAAACATGACTACATGTCAAAAATGATAGCCGGCAAAGTGGGCGCAGTAATCAAGGGAATTTCCACACAGTCACGGAAAGGAAACAACGTGATAACATGGGTCATCATGTACAGGAATGACATTTAAGAACAATGCGTTAAAAGAACTCGATGAACTAACAAGAAACATGTGTAAACAGCAAATAACAATGCACAAAAAGAACTAACAATAAACAGGTGTAAAGCAACGAAAACAGCAATCTAAAGAAAACATATGTGAAACGTTTGCCAGTGGTAATGAGATATGGAATTAAACAAACACCTCAGTGAAACTGTGATACATGGCACTCATGAAAATGGAATATGACGAAAACGTGGGTGACAGGGTGAGAACTGGGGAAAGTGGCAGACATGTGACATATGGAATTTAGCATTGTCCGTGACATGGTGATCCCGTTGCTTAACTCTCACGTGCGCAGGAACGTCAACTTTCCTGCGCTTTCGTTAATACAGGATGATAATGCTTTAGATTTGTAGATGAGGAATGATTCGCGCACTTGCCGTTCGTGGTGAGATTTAAAACCAGATTTCAATATGGTTGGGTTGAGGTGATCGAGTGACCGCCACGTGCTTTGCAGAGAAATGGCAACACAAAAGAAATGCAGTGTTCGTTCAGGGGGCCAGGTTTAATGTTTATTTTCTTTCTTAATACTAAAAATGATCTGGTTAGCTTTTATTGATTACTTAGCTATGAAGTGGTCTATCAAACTCTGCATCACGAGGCTTCTTACTTGAAACGCGTCAGTGCGAAAATTATGATCAAATATGGGACAATTGGAATATTTTCTCTGATTCCACAGTTCTTTTCAGGTCTTGAAATCTATTTCACCCCTAAACATATTTGTAAAAAAATGCACTTTCCCTCAAAACCGCAATAAATATAAGATTGCTTTGTGAGAGTTCGAGTTAGCGTAATAAAAAATCGTCAACTTTGATGATTTTGTGGTTTTAGGTGCGAAGCCCCTTAGGATCTCGGCTTTTCTGCGTCTGATCTCGTCATGGTGCGTCAAGTAGTCACAGTCCATCATAAACGGGTATGGGCCACAAAAACTTGGTAAATCCCACTACACGCCACCGGTCCACTAAAAAATGAAGAAGTCAACAGTTAGCCCAACAAATAGCCGACGACGTTAGCGGAGTTGAAACACCTTTCCCTGCATGCGGCGGGGAACTGAGACCAGGCATTTGGGGAAGGAGAATAAGCACCTTAGGGTGAGCTCCATTCTGACATAGTTTTCCGAATTCGTTAATGGAGCGGAACAACTCTTCTCTACATGCCCGGTTTCAGGCTTGACACCACTAGTGCCTGATCAAAGAAATCTCCTCAGAACACTGCATGCTTCGCGCATTCTCAGGTATCACGTTAGTATAGCTGAAACACCCTTCCCTTCGTGCTTCGTACCTGCCCAGTATTTTTTTTTCGAAGACACGTAGCTTGCAGTTCAACACAAACTACAAGCAATCGTAAATGCCGCCGTCTTCCCCAAGAGAGATCTTGGGCGCTGAGTAAGCCGATGCATAAGTGTTTTACCATCTCGGTGCATGCGCTCGATATGGTGCAGCGCTTTCTGAGACGAACGCAGCTGGATACTTCGCCAAAACTGACAATCAACATTATCTCTTTACACCTTCTTGCAGCCGACACATCAATGATGATCCAGTATCTCACCCCAAGCGGCGTTCTTGAACTTGCCTCGTGCATTCTCAAAGGCGCTGCATTGGCTGTCGTTGGCGCTCTTTTTACTCGTCGGAGTGATCGCTTGGATTGCCCGAAGGGTACAGTGGCAAACTTACAAGCATCTCAAGAACCTGCCTCACCGCGAAGAGCAGGTGCCTTTTCAAGGCTTATGGATAATGTTCAAGGCCTGCTCACCGCCCGACTCACCTGTCAGCTTCAGCACAAGTAAGTGAGCGTTTACATTTGTAGAAAAACAAAACTAAACAGCACAAAGCAAAAACACGTATACAGGGTCTTCTACCAGCCCATTTCTTAGTGCTCATAAAAACTCAGCTCTAACACATCAAGCCAGTTTTAACACATCAAGCCAGTATGAGTCATAAATGGACATATTGCGACGAAGTACGTTCTCTACGCTACGAAATGACACTTGTAAAAAACTCACCGACCTATAGCAGTATAACTTTTAATCCTAATGTTGGAGTTACGTTTTGAGTATTGCAGTGAAATTGATTAGATAGCGAAAGGAGCAGCAATAACAAAAATTTCTTCAAGTGAGCAGCTGCTTACGATATCTCAGCCAGCGACAGAAAATCCTCGACATTCCCGTAAAGATTACACGTGCAAATGCTCCTGTAATGATGACACGATGAAGGAGCCATGCGGTTTGATAGAATTGTATTGTACTAGAGAAGTTCAATCTTGTATTACATATATTCACACGACTTGCTGCGCTTCGTAAGGTAGGCATTTGTGTAGAAAGAGCGAGTTCCTTTCAGCAACACATTACCGCGAATCGTGAACTTCCCTGAAGTGAGCGTCGCTTAAGTTACATGAACTTCTGGCCAGAAGTTGAGAATAAGAGGGAGGCCTGATGGGATAAAGAATTGTTTAACAGGGAATGAGCTACAGCGACATTCCCTGCTCAACTATTTCTCATCGCCATGAGCCTCTAGAAAGATACAAGATACGTCGGGAAGATATCGCTAAAGTGAAACTTATCTCTGTATTACCTGTAGTTGAGCACAGTTGAGCCGTGTTCGCGTCTTTAATGGTGTCTAGTGAACCTGATGTGCCCACTACATTCATATACATCCCAAAAGTCCACGCAGTAGTTATCAAAATATAGAATCGAGGATGAACGAGCAATCATACGTGAAACATCGAACAGGACGCAAAATATAGCAAGATGGGCAATCTTCGAATAGCATAGCGTAAACTATTAATTAACAATGCTAATAGGGGATATTCATAATGCTTAGTGCTCTGGCTACACTGGGCGCGTCCGCTATGTTGTGTAGGGCACCGTCGCGGAATCGTCTGCCAGCGTCTCCATAAGGAGAGGCTGAACCGCTCGCGTTGACGGAGCTTTGGGACCGAGAAAATACAGCTTTTTCTTCCGTCACCCATCGCCGAACGGTCAATGAACCTCACTGTGCTGCCACAAATCGACGAGAACGCAATATCAGAGTTCCCCGCGCTTCAAAACTCGTCCGGACGGCAGCTGCACGAGGCGCATTGCTTCGCAAAATCGAACAGCTGTTCTCTAGTGGCTTGTGCTTCCGATCCGAGTTAGGAGTTCAAGGAAAGTGTTCATTGCAGCGGAAATGCGGCTCCAAAACTCCTCAGATGACCTTGCGCAGCAGTACATCTCCATTGTATTTCTCACTGCGCTTATATATTGCCACGCGCGTTTCTTTTGCTGTATTCGGTATACTCCCACAAAGACCTTCAGCAATGCTCAGCGCAAACCGCGCCTCATTGTTCGAGAAGCTTCGCGATTTTTGTATATAGTTTTGTTAAGATTGCGCGCAAGACGCGACCACTCGAGATCATTCCTGAGCTTGCGCGACAACCAGCGATAAGGCTGGAATATTCGATGACACACGTATAAATGTCCACGCGCTTCACCGCTTGTCAGTTTTATCGACGGCCGACGCTCTGTTCGCCGCTATCATTGTACAGCGTGCCTCGCTTGCTGTAAGCTGACTTTGCCTTTCCCGACCACAAGTTCAGCCAAATAAAGAGTTTCATCTTGGACGCGTCGTCGGCTGCCTTCGTAGACGTCACAACCACGTGACAATATATAATAACACGCTTCAGATATCCAAACAACATTCTTTCTGCGCGACCTGTGTAACGCTGGGCTCCATTCCTCGACTCACTTCTTTAGCCACAGGTATCTCTACACCCTTTACAATAGCGTGTGTCGTAGTTGTTTGAAATAAGAAGGCATGTGCATGTACATGAGCGGTGCGCTGCAAACCAACCAAAAATACTGATCGCGCGTTTCAACTGTATACGGAGAGAGCGTCCCGAGTAATGCTCTTTTAATGCACACTGATTGTTTATAATGCCGTGTGGTCTTATTCTATCGCGCAGATTTACTATTGTCGTTCTGATTTTCTTGAACACTTGTGCGTTCATTGACTTATCTTTTATTGCGATAGGAATTATATGGACACTCTCGGCTGCTCTTCCGTCGGCGTCATGCCCCGTATATGTATATGCGTATATATAAATATAAAAGCCAAGAAGAAAAATATTTTCCGACGCGCGGAATCAAACGCGCGACCTCTCACTCCGCAGCCCACATCCTTCAGCATGCTAACTGCGAGCTATTTATATACACCATTCACCGCTGGTGGACCGCCCACCTCGGGGGAATATCAGCGTGTTCTCTGCCTTACCAACAAACCAGCGAGATGGCGCGAAGCGCGCGCTGGGCGCCACTCGTTGCAACCTGCCTTTTGCCCTCACGGCGTAGTCGCCCGTGCCCGTGCGCGCTTATTTTGGGATGGGGATGGGGGGCGGTTTTTCGTCGTGTACTTTCACCGGAAAGATTGCGTTTAGGTTACAGAGCTCACAAAGGTGACTTCGCTCACGAAAAAAACGCGCTGTTCAAACACAGTGAAGTAACAACTGTGACACTCTTACTGTGTCACACGCTTACTTGTTCGCGCTCTTACTGCGTATACCTGTGTGTATGTTTTGTGCGCCCTTTGTACTTGAGCAGAGCGTTAAGTGTCGAGCTGTGAACGTTGTTATTTCGCGCTCGTCCTGTGTTTGTTCTTTTCGTGCGTCCTTTGAGCTTGAGCAGCGCGCTCCAAATTTCGGTCTGCTTGGCGTTCTTCGCGTGAAATCCCAAGTCGTTGCTATCACATTCATTGCCTCGCCCTCGCGGCGAAACTATGGCTTCTTTAAAATATCGTGCTCTTTACTTTCGCATGCCACGGAGGCGTGCATTATCGCGCGCCGCGCGCTATTCCGAGCAGCATACAAGCATTGATGTGCCCACGATCAGCGGAAAGACGAGTACAATGACCTGCCGGACACACAGCCCCCATCTATTCGCCTCGAGATCTTGGAGTGGCGCCCTCTCGCGTGTGACATCAGGGAGAGGACTCGGATGCAGCTCTTCGCGCGCGCGTTCGCTACGTGAAGGCTGCTGGACGCTGCCAGCTGTCTATCGCGCTCGAGTTACTGAAACATTGGTGGGCTAGTTGATAAAGCAATTTGTACTGAATGTTCAAGCAAAATGTCCATCGAAATCGAGCGGAGTTCCGTCAGGAGCACGTTCTGTGTCGATTGCTCCTGTTGTCGTCTGCTAGACATCCACAAGTACATCAGCTTCTATGGTGAATTTTTCTTTTCGCGACTGTTCTATGGCCGTGGCGCACTAAAAATGACTTTCCTGCCCGTTTTCGATAACTGACTTCAGCGTTCGGGCTTCAGCTTCCATGTCTGCGTTAAAGAGCAATAAATGTATACCGCGTGCTGCGCGTGTTCGGTTGCCAAGCCTGCTCCTTCGATTCAATTCATATGTTCGGAGCATGACAAACAACGTGTGATGTCATTCAAATAAATTAAGTGGCATTACCGGCAACAACGTTTGATTAAATACACATTTTTAGGAGCTGCTGTGTAAGCGCGTCGTAAGTACTTTAAATTGAAACGCGAAATAAACAGGGGTGAGTCTAAAGGGGATGCACGACGGGGTTATGAAATATCGGTAGGTTGTCTGGAGTGATTTTCTTTTGTTTTTGTTCTATTTTTTGCAACATATTTTAATCCTTACGTTAATAAATCGACGTTTGTTCACTCGTTCACGGTGGTCTGAAAATATGCTGAACAGAATTAGTGTAATCATACTAACGTTGATAATTATAAAGCTTTCGCATCGAAAGATGTATTTGCAATAAAATACTGTAAATCAGTATCAACGGTCGACTCCTGATGTGGCTTGGTGCGATCACTGTACTAAAGAGACTCGAGTTTCTTATGCATTTGCCTAAGTTGACTCGAAGGCGAAAGCCATCTTTTTCTTGAGTCGATGTATTGTTCCTTCGCCGCCCCCCTTGGGAATGCTTTCTGGACGTAACGTGGTTTTGCATTGAAGCTTTCTACACATCACCTGGTTTTGCATCGCCTCCGAGATCGGCCCACCTATCACGGAAGCAATGCAAAGTGACGATGTCATGTGATGACGTAATCATGTGACATGACGTTATGACGTCACAAATTTTGTCGGTCTGGGATGTCATGATGACGTGATCATGTGATGAATTTTCGCATCACTCGTGTTGACGCTGGCGACGCGGGACGCCGACGGTCAATTTTCGCAATTTATGTGGAATCTAAGGCTCCCACCTTAAAATATTCAATCTTGTTACAGCGCGGTAAAAAATAGAAATAATGAGCCACAGGGGCCAAAAGAATGGTGGGAAAGACCTCTCTTTCTCCTCTTCATGGACACATTCGCGGATTTTTCCTAATGTTTACGAAGCTGTACTATCGATGTCAAGTGAAACGCCAGCACTGCAGCGGATCGCGTTGCCCAAGCATTAGAAATATAGTGCGCGCCACCCTGTCATTACCATTGGCAGGCTCGCACAGTCGGGTAGGCAGCACTGCGCGATCGAAAACATGAATGCGGCTCATGAACGTATCTCTAATCATAAGAGTCGAACTGTACCACGCGCACCACTGCTGGCGTTTCATTCCGAGCGATATTATTTGCGTCCAGCTCGCCCAATCTATGCTAGTAGTCCGCAATAACCCGTTGGTCGATGAACTTATCGATTTCATTTTGTCGGCTGCCGTGTCTGCACAAGTCCACATGACTACAATTGGGAGTGGAGCGTGAATTTTCGTTCATCTCAAGTCTGTTTACACAACGCTGATTTTTGCGAATAAGCCGCAAGATTGATCGCGCTGCGATTTCAAAGCAGCGGCGACTCTTTAACTCACTTGGCGGGGGCGTTCGCGCTTTCACGTAAGCTATTTCAACGCCATCCAGCCCAGTGAGCGACGCTACGAACTCGGGGGCATGAACCTGCCCGCGATGGCTGTCGGTATACAGAAGATATGTTAAATGTTAACGTTTCTTAATCTCATGTAATGCTAGCAGTCATCTCAAGAAATATCATAAGAAGAAAATGCATCTAGTAGTCGAGGAACGCCGTGCTACGCGAGCGAACTATAACGAAAATGCTGCTGTTTTAGCCAGAGCATTCTAACACCGTGGCCAGAGCGTAGCAGACGACAAAAGCCGAATCCCCGCCCTTGCGTCACCGGAGCGCCGTTCGCAGCGCCGCCATCGGTCGCACACGAGGCGAATAGTACGGCTCCGTAACTGAGCGCTCCGTGTTCGCAGCGCACGCTGACCGAAGGAAGCAGAAGTAAAATAAAAGCGGAAGGATAAGGAGGTTCGAAGCGAAGGGCGGACGCGGCGCGCGAGCTATGTACTTCGGCGCACACAAGGTGGGTTGCGAAGATTGTAAAGCGATGGCTGTGTGAATCCTTGCGATCGGGTCTGGTGTGGCGGCACTGATTTACCGCGGACGCGCGTAGCAGCGTCTGTGGCACTGCTTATACACGTGTAAATAGGGAAGTCCTCGCTTTCGTCGATCTGCAACACCGACAACTTATGTTGATCAACCATGCTCTCTCGCACGTGTGCGATGTCGGCCGTGTGTTTTAAAAATGCATATATCGTAATATATTGTTCTGTAAGTCTAGTTATCTTGCAGTCGAGCAATTGCACGGAGAACTAGGAACTGAGGTTTTAGAGCGCTTTTGCGCCGGCTGGTCACTTTCGAAGGTGCCGATCTTGTTGACAAAACAAATGCGCGTTTGTATGTTATTTTCTTCGTTCATGTAACTGATAAATTCAATTAAGATTAGCCCTACCTTGTTCCCGGCATTGTCAGGGCTCCCTCGTTGCCTTAACAGCGCACGAAGCATTGGGAAGCCATCGCATAACGAATATAAACAATCAGCAACTTGCACCTAAAGGCTGCGGTATGCGACTGGTTTCGTTTTCGTGCCCTACACGACATGGCGCATGGCCTCCGAGATATCGCGCCGGCAGGTTTCTCTCCGGCCGTCCCAATCGCCGCGCTCCCCAGCAAAAAAAAATTGTAATGCGCCTCGCGCTCCTCGCGCGCCCGGCTGACGCGAGAGGGCGCGCTGACTGAGGATTCCGGCGGCAGCGGAGACCACGCGGCAGAAAGCAGAGCGTACGGCATACCAGCGTGCACATTGGTTCGTTCGATTATCGTTATTTTCCTTTTTTGATGTTCGTTCGTTCGATGTTCGTTTTTACAACGCCCGACGTATCTACCAAACACCGTAAAACTGATAATGCAAATGGGCGACCATAAATGAATAAAACGCGACTGTAACCTGTCCGCAGCCGTCGCAGCACCGGCGACGTCAGTCCAGACCACGGTGGTCTAGACGTATTGCGACCGTCTCCACCCTCCTCCCGGTCTCTTGCTTTCACGGTGCGAAATGAGGTAGTTGGAAAGGAAAGCTAGGGAAGCCTTGCGGGCGAGTGCGAAACATTGTGCGCTGTGCGAGCGCAGCTGTCGTGCCAGACCCGGAGGCGTCGGTGATATCGCGAGGAGAAAGCATACCGATCGACTGCTGATCCCGAGTGCCGAGTTAGGTCGGCTCAGTTAGTGTTCCTCTCCAGCGTGCGCTAGACCTTATTTCTATGTAACGCGCTCATGCTGCGGCGTTGCGCGCTTACCTTGCGTGGATTCGTCGCTGGCGTTCTGCGAAAAGGAGAGGAAATTTTGACCTTGCCGCTGTACACACACTGTGCTACATGCAAATCTGTTCTTGAGCTGTTTGTATCACAATTACTACTTCTGTGGCATCTGTGAATGCACCGCGGAAGCTTCGAAAAGTTCAGTTTCTATATCGCTCGTCTTCCCGAACGTTGATGTGACCGGGACTGCCAGAATTTCTCTTAAATTTTAGTTAGGTTGGGCGCAACTTAGTTGATGTTTTTTTTTTTCAAACTGTATGACCTCGATCGATCAACGGAGTTTATTGGATATCATATTCATAGCGCGTGCGAAGCGATCCTGACAAGGTAGCCTCACAGCGTTCAGTTCCTCCGCGTTCTTGCGCTCTAGGAGGACTTACTCGACGGTGCCGGGTTATTAAACTCGGAACCGCCGAGCGCACACAAGTGCGGCCCTTGAAGGTGTGCCGGTCTCATGCGTATTTGTATGCGCCGCTTTCCAGCAACTGGTGCTCTTTCGATCGTGGGATCGTTGGTGATCAGCCGTTTCCGACATAGCGATCTGTTATATCGAGGTGACTTCTCATGTCACGTTTCCACAGAGAACAGGGAGGCGACAAGAAAAACACCTTTACTTTACTTAGGCCCGGCTACGACTGATCCGTCTTCAGCGGCAGGGCGAGCTCGAGCCCTGAGCTTCATCGCGCCCAGCTTAATAATCGTTCTCTTTTTTGTTCTCCTTCGCCAGAGCCCCCATACTATACAGCCCGCAACCTTCGAAGTATAATGCGTTTCAAGCATATGCGGATGTCTTGCAGAGGCATCGCACTTTTACGTGCTCTAATATAGGAGGCGCATATCTACAGAAAAAAGAAAGCGGATTTGAGTATAAATATACCCTAGCATGCAATTTCCCTCTCGCACACCTTGACCTGACATTTCCAAATCAGTGAGAGGTTAAATAAAAGCGCAAAAGCATTTCTTCCTTGCCTCATGCAAGCCGCGCCAGCAGCGCTGCAGCCTTTCCGACCCTCAGCGGCGAGCGCCGCGGTGCGGAGGGAGGAGCGCGCCACGCCCACCTCTGAAATTACACTCTCTCCGTGCGTTTGGGACGGCCGGAGAGAAACCCGCCGGCGCGCTACCTCGGAGGTCATGCATGGCGGATCGAGCTTACGGGATCAGCGACAGATGGCGCTGTACATTTTGAATATCCCCTATTTTGCCCGTTTCCATATGACTTACGTTGCTACTCGGATCAGCCGGCCACTTACATTGATGCTTCGGACAGTATTCAAACTATATATATCAGTACTTGACTGCAGTAAAGACGCGCCCTGATTGCAGCAAAGTTTCCCGTAGGCAATGCACTGGAATCTTGTGTAAATTCGGCTCACACAAGATATAGTCGACAGTTGCCGAGTCCTGAAGAGGCTTCGCCTTCGTAAGAATAAACATTCAAAAAAAAAAAGCCGACAAATCCCACGCACTGTGGCAATCGATGTAACGCGAAGCAGCCAGGGAAGGAGCAAATCATACTTTACATGCTAGGTTTCTGCAGCGCAACTGGACGCGGACGGAGAGGAACACGCAAACACACACACAGTGTGTTCCTCTCCGTCCGCGTCCAGTTGCGCTATATCCCGCCAAAGCACTTTGGCCAATTTCATGCTTTACATAATTTGCATATCATGTCTTACATGTTAGGACCTGTCACTTATGTTCATCATACA
>JALIZH010006314.1:0-37738 GCA_030522465.1 Rhipicephalus appendiculatus | reverse complement strand
ACATACATACACGTCTATCTCATATTGTTCGTCTAAACTTATCGCAGAATCAGAACACCTAAACAGCTACGCTGAGAATTCGCATTAGGCAGTACCCTAATTCTCGGTGAATTTTTTTATGATAACGCGATATATTTGATATACTTTTACAAGTTAGCAAGTCGTTCAATCGAAACATTTCCAAGCAGCACATCTTTGCTATCAAATCACCATCGTCGGCGGAGATAAGAGCCAATTAAATATACGCTTGATCGCAACGAATGGAAAGCTTAAAACAGAATGGAAGGGTATTGAGTTCGTAGTAGGGGTGATTGTTGTAGCATGGAACAGCGAACGAGGGCGACATGAATGCGTAATCTTGATTTTCACTGTTCTGAAACGTGTCGCTAGACCGGTCGACGCTCGCACAATAACCTTAAAATCACGCTCGTCGGTACGCCATCCGCTTAAAGTCCCAAGACGGTAAAAGAAACATACGTATGTCATTGCATGTATGTTTAAAACACGCCTTTTCAGATAATTTCTCTGGCTTGCCGTGTGCTGTCAGCCTGTCACACTGTGGTAATATGTGAAATTTCTTCCTTGCGCCGAGGTTTCTCTCTCATTTGCTTTAATGCTTTAATGCAGCGGTGCGCTGGCTAGTTTCGGTTTCAATCTTCGGCCGGTTCTCGCTTGTGGCGCCCAGAAAACCGATGGTTTTGCGGTTTAGAATCTTTCGGAAGGTGACCGATTTCTTGTTTTGTCGTTCATTGCTCACCGCGGGACGCGATTACGCCTGTTTCAGTGCCGGCACTGACTCACACAAACCATGCCACTGTGGTTGCCTTTCCTCTTTCGGGAATTTACAAAAACCGCTTTCGTATCGACGGCGATAAGACAAAGGATTCGGTCTTGTTTTCGTTTTCCGGACGCGCTCACAGCTACACAGTTTTTTTTTCTGTCCGCTCACTCGCGCAGTTTGCTTTCGCTTTGATAGTGCTCGTCGGTTTATCTGCCACGAGTGAATCTAGCGGTGATTCCTCCGAATCGCCGCTCGACTGCCGAGTCAGAATTTGATTCAGTAAATGTCAGCGCGTCATACGAGGAGTTACTGACTAGTTTAGACTCAAATGTTGATGAGTCAGCGACATCCAAGAAGCGTACGTGGCGAGGCAATGTCGACTGGGTAAAAAAGTGGATTTTCTCCCCTCGTGTGTCCACTCAACGCTACTTCATGCACTTATTTTTGTACAGTCGTCAGCAAGCTTAACACGAACGCTTTTACGCGTGACCTGGACTAGTTTGAGTGATGCCAGCCGTGAAGCGCTGGGCGCTGCTGCCGAGATAATACCTTGGTATGCTTGGATAGTCTGTCGGCCTGCATGGGTAACATCTCGCAACAGAACCCAAAGCTACGCGGCGCTAGCGTCCATCAAACTGTTTCAGGACACGCTGCAGAGCGTTCGTGTTAAGCTTGCTGGCGACTGTACTTCGTGAAGTTCACAGATGTTTATTTCCACGCCTAATTTTTAACAGTCGCAGAGCGTTTTTTTTTACATTTTATCTTGCTGTTAATCACGCATAGACTATGTGTATGTACTACACAAGTTATTTTATTGTGACTTTACGGTCACCCAAACAAATTTCAGACATTATTTTTAAATAGGTTTGTCTGAGGAATTTAATTCAGCAAGAAAAAGTACACATGTTTGGGACGCATTTCGCGAAAAAATTCCACCCTCATGGGTTAGCTACGCCTTTTCGCTTTTGAGGGGAATCAGCATACTCCTCATTATCTGCAGTATTTTACGAACTCCTTGTTGATGATGTACCATTACAATTTAGGTCTTGCACATGCTTTTCCAGTGAGTGATAAGTTCACACTTTTTGCCTAAAATGTTTCAAGTTGGGCACTGAAAACTGAAAACTGCTTCAAACTAGGTCCCTGTGAATGTACAAGAGCGCAGAGTGCGACATTAGGTGTTAGGTTGGTGGTACAAGCAGAGCTGCACGTTAGCGTTAATGCATGCGAAATGTTGCTTTATGTTGCGGTATAGCGCAGGCGTGATAGTTTTTTATTGTGATAGAAATCGTGTATGGAGAGTGTCGGCAGGTTTTTGTCGTCGTCCTCACCGTGATGATCCCCGCGTAGTTTTCTAGGGGATGGCGCCAATAGATAGAAAAATGCGACAAATGATGCAGATTGATGATACGCTCCAAGTAAAAATGCATGTTTACAGTCATTTGGAAGTCTAGCCAAGGTGATTTATTTCTGAAAGTTTAATCACAATCTTCTTTTTTTTTTTCTTGCTGCCAAAAAACACTCATTGTTTTGAGCGTCCACCGTGTGCCTCGGTGTTGGCCGGGAAGTCCGCTTCACTGCGCTGCGTACTTCGTTGTGGTAACAGAAATATGATGTGGCCAGGTGGGTGGTCGGGTTTCTGCAGTGTCGCCGAGATAGTTTCTGATGGTACTTTTAAGAAAAATTGGGGTAGTTACGGTCTAGTGTTGCGAAGACTGTGGAAACATCGGAGCTGGTAGACTTCATCTCTTCCTCACCATAACATCGTTCTCCTCATCCTCACTAGCCTTTCCCACCCATTTTCAACATGATAAATGCATATGCTGGTTCTTTTTCTTTCGTTCTATGACTTTCTTTCTTTCTCTAGTTCATGTTATTTCTTTCTCTTAAGAAAGAGAAACAGCAATAGAAAACATTTGTTTCTCTTTCTTTCTGTTGTTGTCTCTTTCTTTCACCCATTGCAAGGCGATAATATGGTTCCCATAAAAGCTTGTTCTGCTACCGTGCCTGTTCTGCTTGTTTTACTAGGCTTTACTTTCTCCACACAATGCTCCAACCTCCTTCCCCACGCTCTCTTTCCTTCGCCTCATGGCTCCTACGGCGCCAAATATCTCTCGGCGTTGCGTACGCTTCGTTTCCGATTCCACATCGTGCACTCACTTCAAGATCAACAGGACTCAATTTGTTAGCGACCGCACAGCTAGCGGGAGACCGTAACGGCATAATAACTCTTCTTAACTCATTATTCAGTTTTATGCACTTATTATTCATCTCTCACGCACATTATAGACGGGTTGAAAAGTTGCGATATGTATAGTGACTTGTTTTGTTTGGTCTTTATTCTACACTCTCCGGTCGCGCACAACGCTCATTTTTCGCTCGCAGCCAACGATGCGGACACCAACGACGACGCCGACATCGGACCGAAATGTCTGCGAAACTATCTCTTTTTAACTTTATCGCGTTATAACGTTATCGCGTCAAAATCAACTGCACTTGCCTTCTCACCACCAGCACTATCACTGTACCGGACGTTGCATAGCGTGAGCGTGCATTGGTGGTGTTAACAGGACTTGTATTATCGCAGTGCGCAGGAGGCGCGCATGGGTGGTACGTGTCGAGATGCTTTGGTAAATTGTGTGATGCCTCGGCTTGCTGCCGCAATTTTGAACACTAACCAACCGTACCTGACCGCTTCCCCAAACTGAGCGTCCTCAAGGAACTCCTACTTTCGCCTCTCCCGTTCATGTTCGTTCGGTATTCGATGCACGGCAGTGGTTAGTTTGGCACCGAGACATCACTCATTAGCGCACCCACTGACGTGCAGTACACCGTGCACTGTGTTATCCGCCTCATTGGTGACAATAGGCGTGCGCAGGGTGCCCGATTTGAGGGTGCGTCATCGAAGCACCCCCCTCCTTCCACCGCCTTTCCTATTGTCACGTGGTCGTGACGTTGACCCAAGCAGCAGTCGGTATGTTCAAGATGAAACTGTTTATTAGGCCGAACTTGTGGCCGGTAAACTGAAAAGTCAGATTACAGCAATACACGCTGGCACTGATAGCGGCGAACAGAGCGTCGGCCGTCGATGAACTGAACATCGTTGGAGCGCGCCGGCTTTTATGCATCACGCGTCGAACATTCTAGCCTTATCACAGGTCATCGCGCAAGCTCTGGAATAATCTCGAGTGGTCGCGTCTTGCGTGCAATCTTAACAAAACGATCTACAACAATCGCGAAGGTTCTAGAACAATAAGGCGCGGTTTGAGCCGAGCTTTGCTGACGGTCTCTGTGGGCGAAAACCGAATACAACAAAAGTGAAAATAAGAATAGCGCGTGGCACTATGGTCGAGTTCAAAAGGCAACTTGCTTCACAGTGGATGAAAAAAAAATGCAAATGAAGCAACGACGAGCGTCCCTGGATTTCCGAGAGTCAGGATGTGAAGTAAACAATTCTTGGAATGCAAAATCACAGATCCGTGGTCGCCATTATCGTCAAACACCTGCGTTATCGTCAAACCCTGCTCTTTAAACAATGACGGAACAGATCAGAATGACCAAAAGTATGTGGGAGACTTTGCGTCTCCACCTCCCTATGTACTTAGGAGAGAAGGTTGCCCCCTACTTAGCACGTTAGTGGGGGCGCTACTTCGGGAATAGAGGAAGAAAAAGTTAAGAGGGAGCGTTGGGCAGTACGATAGAAAAAAAAAGCAGAAAAAGAAAAGTAGTAGCTTAGGCACGCACACAGCAAACTTTGCTTGGTCCAAGTATCCCGATAGAGGAAGAGTGTTCTGAAAACTTGTATACGGAGATGACGTGGACTTCATTGACATTTACTTGTTGATCTTTATACGCTTCTACGTACGAAATACATCTTTACGAGCGCGTCACGACATCCTGATTCCTTTGGTACAAATGCGTAAAGAGTAATGTCTTTGCAGACAAGTCCGCCTTACATATAGCAACTAAAGCCAGCAGCTGACCTTTGCCTGTCGCTGCCATTTCTACAAAGGCTATCTTGGAAAAAAAGAGCCAGGTCTGTAAAGAACACGCAGCCCTGCTGAACTGAAAGCTGGTGGAGTGGCGTTTGCAGAGTCCTTCTTAAACTTTCTTTTGGCGTGTACTGTAGGTACAGATGCGACATAGCCACAACGCCTCAAATAACCATAGTTTTACGAATTAGGGATGACCCGCTATGCCATTAGTCAACATTCTGCGGAGAAGCGTAGTAGCCATACACTTCTCTAAGGTATTATGTGCACTTTGATAATTAATGCTGTGTCTAATGGCGGTGAAGGATTATGGCTGATTCTTCTGTAATGAATGGGCAGTGTTACTCTACGGTGTGTAAAGTTGCACGTGCCTGAGTTGCGCAGGCCGTCCGCGTCCAGTACCGAGTATGCTAGATAGCGGTACGTTCCTTTACGCAATTACACAATACAAGTACCCACGCGCACAGTGGGGTCCACCAATTTTATTGGTATCCGAATAGCTAGCGTTAGCAATTGTTAATATGTACCGTTCTTTTCATGCATTAATAATAATCTTCACTGATTTTTGCACGAAGTACTTGTCTGGAGGTACATGAGTTCGCAACGTGAAATGAGGCTATTATTTAATGAAGCCGATTCATATAAGGGATCATTCCTTTGCTGACGTCACTGTATATTCCTAATGAGGTCTACAAATGTGTACAAGCGAAATGCGCTGCTAGGCAACTTGGAAAACGTCTGGGCACCACATATGCAGAGTGTGCATTATATTTGTCCTGATCCACGAATGATAAAACACTCGAACATGCTATTTGTTCCTCCTGGTCCTTCATGAAGGATTGTGATGTTCACGGAAGTCAATGTTCACTCAAGCTTCTGTCTAGCATTTCAGTGCGCACACTTGCATTGTTCTTTTGGTCCTTTTAATCGGGTTTGCATGCCGCACTTTACGTCATAATAGGAGTGGAAATGTAACTTTGACACTTGTAAGGCAACAAACAAAAGTTTGATCCTGTAGTAATTGCAACAGTGGCTCTTGCAGACTGGTAGGGATTTCAATAAAGTTATTCTTCTCTCGATCTCTGCCATGTTATGAAGTTGCAAAAATGGTTGTAAGGCGGGTATTACAATACGTACAAGCAGATGTGACACAATATGTACCGCATCTGGCGGTACAATATGAACAAGCAGATGCCCTATCATTTGTTCATGTGCAATCTAAAAACATTATTTCAGCATGTTGTATCAGTCGAGAAGCACTTATGTTGGAGGAGAGGAAGGACATAAATCATTAGAATTTATTATCCCGCGCTACCTTAAACCATTGCAGTTCTGGTGCTTTAGAAATGTTTCGCTATTCCTGCCTGTCGAACTCCTGAGAAATCCTTAGCATATTTTCTCTTGGTACTTTTCTGCAATAAAATCTAGACAACCCTCCCGCAACCGATGAAACTCATTCGTACCATCAACTTGAGAGAGTAATGCGTCATTACTCCGCAGTCATCATTCACACTTTCGCTTTGAAAAACTTCGAGGAAGCTTGACCTTCGCCTTCAAGAGTAGAACGCTAGGGTGATCGGGCTCCTTGCGCATAGCCTTCAACCGTGCCTCCACGAAAGCAACGTTTGCGCGCGCGACATCGGCTCTTTCAAACTCTCCTAGAATGCCTACTGGATGTACAGTTGCTCAATACCCACTACGCCGTAATTCTTCCTTTCGCAAATTGGCCAAGTAGCCACTACGTGGCCGTAAGGTGCCACGCGCACCAGCGCAGCTGCATGCATTGTAAAGGTGGGCAGCTTTAAACGACCCACTCGTTGCCAAATTAACTTGTTTTGACTCCTAGTGCATTTCTGGGATTCTGCCATGCATTATATGCGTTATGGAGACTTCCGCCCCCCTATATGACATGCTTAAAGCTTTTTTTCTTTTACGAAGCACTTTCAAGAACTGGCATCACCTCACGGTAGAACAGCTGCTTGTGAAGCAGAAGGCCTTGGTTCAGTTCTCACTCGGATAGAAAGTTTTTGCTATTTATTTATTTGCATCTATCTTGAATTTCGCTTGCGGATCATCCTGATTTTTCTCTCACAACCACAGACGCCGACACCAACAATGACACCGACACCGGGACTTCTGCAAAACGAGGTCATTAGGGCTGATGCGTCATAATGTAAGAACACAAAAAAAATACTTCTATGCCTGCAATAAATCCGTGTATCCTAGCACAAAGATGATCGAATGCACCTTGGAAAAAATGGGCAGCTACGCATTATTGGTGCGAGAACTGAGATAGCAGCGGAGCTAGTGGCGTTCCCCTCCTCCTTTCCCTCCTCCGCGGCTTCAATTCCCATTCGCACCTATTGCTATACTCTGCTATCTAAGACCGCGCTGTACTTTACCCTGGTGCATCCTCATTATCACTTCCGTTCCCCATGACCTTGGTATACTATAATATAAAAGACTATGTCATGCTTTCTTTCTCTCTCTTTCTGATTCTTTCTATCGCTTGAATGCGATAACAACCAATTTGAATATTATACGCACTAAGGCTAGCAGCTAACACCTTCGGAAAGTGGGGCCGTTGCAGCGAGCGAAATGACCTTCGTGATCTTTAGGCTTCAACGCAAACTTGTCGACGAGAGTGCAACAAGTACAAAGCTATGATTTATCTGCCAGTAGCCTCCGAAGATACGCGCGCGCAACCGTGGGTTACCATGTCCTGTAGGTCGAAGTACGTATTTCCTTCCGGTAGTAGGCAGTCCCTTTTCCACCACCCTATTTCCACGTGGCTTTGTCACGGCGAGAAACGGCCGGTGCGTTCTCGTTCTGCTTGAGCAGCCATCCACGGCAGCCCTCGGACGCTTGACCTTGATCATGAAACATAGGACGCGTGGTGTGTTCTTATCGATTTGGACTTTACTGTACATCACGGCACCGCAAAAAAAATGCGCCTGGAGCGATTCTTCGCTCAAGGCGCATTTCGAGCGATTATTCTTTCCATAATGCAAACGGAAAGTGCGTTAGGAGGCGTCTCTCATTCATGTCACTTTTCTGAGAGTGAAGGGGTAAAGTGGTTGATGGCAAATCAGAAACCACGCTATATGAAAAACGATGCTCAAACGGAGCAATTGAGGGTTAAGTCTGCAATGCTAGTCCCAGCTCCAGCAACGTTATCGCCGCCGCGACCGCAGCCACTTTCTGCTACAGAAATACAACGGCCTTGGCGAAAAAATACCTCGGCCACTTTCTTCTCGGTGGCACGAGCAGGAAGCAACAGAGGCTGTGGGCTGTCCCCACATACAGCTTGAAAAATATCCGTGGGTGAGGGTGGTCTTGTGACTGACATTGGAAGTAGAGTGCACTTCCGTAACCCTCGAAGGCAGCGCGGCTTCGTGTGAGTGGGAAGGAAATGGTGGAGGAAAAAAATTGGACAACGTCGCGTAGCCAAAACAAATGGCCGATGGTGCAGACACATCACCAGCCTGCTGCGCGGCGGCAGTCTTAGAGTTCCTCGCCGTTTGTCGAGATGCTGCCTTTATACTATGGTGGAGGCTATTACATTGAAGGCAGAAGAGAAGGCAGCGCAAAGCGGCTTATTTTGTCCACGTGAGGTGCATGGGCAACTATAACCGTCTGCCGACCAAATGCCTCGCAGACAACACCGGACCGCCTTGAATACCTTGCCGCTGTATTCTTGCTTTGTTGATGGGTAGGGAACAGGAGCACCTTTTTGGTTGCCGCTTGCAGTCCTGCTGTGTAGGAACATGGTTCTCGTTTTTGTTTTATGTTTTATGTCAGTGTTAGCACACTGACACAAGAGGTGTCTGAGTGTTCCGTCTACCTCACATTCTATACCAGTTGAATAAGGGCTTGGAAGGAGTTGCATAGTGTCTGGTTGGTGCACACTGACAAAAATTAACTGAGCGCAAGAAACTACGCAACACACAACGAAGAAGACAACAAATACACCTGCCGTATTGGTAACTCCAGTCGGCTGTCCATTTACCAGGATGTCGAAGCGGAGGAGCAAGGACATTTCTTTAGAAACGCTGTTTCGCCCGCGTTGTGTGTAAAAAGGGGACGGTAATCGCACGCGGAAACGCCTACGTATTGGTTAGTTTTATGATGCTGGCACCTAGCGACGTTTTGTTTCTTCAGGAGCACGGCGAGGGTCGCTTCCAGCCATCCTCAAGATAAACGTTGGCTGGAATATTATGAAATCTCAACAAAAACCAATTCATGTACAAATTAGTTATAAGTTGAAGCTAAGAACCGTGTATAGTGCATATGATATTCGGGCACAAGTTTAGTAAATATCAAGGCCAATTGACTCTCAAGATAATTATGAAAAAATTCGGCAGATTCCACGTACCTTGGGAATCGATGTTATGCGAAGCATGCGGAGGGAAGGTGACTATGTTGTAATGTTTTATTGAGCGAAACGTTACGAAATTACGCTAAAGATATGTACAAATATTGTACGCACAGACATATGTTCCACAGTTGCATATGTTTTGCATAACAAGTTTTTTAGTTGCGTAACGATGCCAACAGCAACATGGGCAGTAGCAACACCAGAAGCGGTAAACTGATATGTAGCGCTTGTGCTCGCCAGGATGGTAGCCCTGGACACATGCTACATATATCAACTTCAGTGGATGGCGCTTTACTATAATTGATGTTAACACGGCGTGACGGCTGTATCATCGGAGTACATATGTAATGTTTATAAAATTGGATAGCCAGCACTGCAACGACAATTGACGTTTCACGAACATTAGGGTCTATTCGAAAAGCAGCTCCGAGACCTGGCGTGGCTCTGTGGTAGAATGCTTGATTGCCACGCAGAATGCTTGGGTTCGATTCCTGTTGGGACCCTGACATTTATTATTTGCATTCGTCCGGTCAACGCTGCTGATGACGTCAGCTTTTTAACGCTCTGTCGTTAAAAGTACCAATGTTTGTCTCGCCGTTCCTGGGTGGTCTAAACTGTCAATCACCTGTGGCACATACCCGCCCCGTGGTATGTGCCACAGGGTTTGCCCGAAAGAGTTTGACGACGTACGCGACGGGATTGTCATTATTCATGTCACGACCAGCGAGTCATATTCATCAAACCATCTTATTCTCACATACTAATTTTGGTCTACCCCAAGTTAAAGGGTTAATCACGAGATCACCCAGACGTAGGCGGCTAGATAGATAGATAGATAGATAGATAGATAGAGAGATACGCAGATAGAAACGCTAAAAGTGCCTGCAGTACGCAAAGAAATGCTTCGCATTTAAAATTAATTGAATCTGTTCATTCTAACACAAGCCTGAGTATGCGCCATGAAAGTTGCACATACCCACTAAAGAACGGTCTTCACTCAACATTTGAGTTATTGAATAAACGCATCATCTCAGTAGAGTGTGATGAAATGGCTGATTTGACTCCGTAGTGTCTGGCGTCCATTGACGCTGGCGTCGCGCGAGTGCGCTTTTCGTCTAGCTCCATCTCGCCGTCTTCGTGGTGACGAGCGACGGCCCTCCGCACAGGTACGCGCAAGTCATAGCTCACTCTAATACAGAGAGTGTACTATTGTCTTCTGGGCACATTCATGGTAGGCTGCTTGGTGAGCTTAGAGACATCATTTCTGCCTTGCTGTGCTTTAATTACACTGTAGCAGTCAAAGTGGACCATTCTTGCAGGGAAATTAAAGTGCATATTTCGCGAAACAGTAAGCTTTCCGATTATGTAAAGTCATCGCGTATATAGCAATTTAATAATGTTAGCCACGGAAAATAGAATGGCTACACGCTTCAGAAAATTTATTTGGACAAGAGTACGCCTCAAGTTGTCACGTGACTGTAGAAACATATTATCTTTCGACGAAGTTTAAGCGCGAAATTTTATGTCCTGAAGTGGAATAGTGACTAATTTGTCACTGTCCATTTTAGCAATACTAAAGAATACTAGGGAAAAAAGGGTCTTGTGGTTCTTAAACATATATTCGAGTCACGGGGCTTGTATGTTTGACTGCGAACTATTTTGCTAGTTCTGCATGCGACTCTCCATTCTGAGAGTGACGCATTTACAGAGAGACGCATTACACCAGAAATTGTAAAAAAATTAAAAAAAATAACATTCTGAGAAGTATACCCTTTACATAGTATCACGAAAAAGTGGGTATCTCTGTATTTGGTAGGCGTTTAGTTGTTTTGCAGAGCTGACCAGGTTGTATTTCATATTTGTTTACGCAGACTTCTGTGTCTACACTGCCCGTACTTGTATTCCATAGGTCTTGCTACTCTTGGTGCTGCCCCTATACATCTTGTACTATCTACATCTCCCTTTTCTGTCTTTATCACATGTCTTCAATATCACCAAAATGATTAGCGCACAAAGCCACACTATAGATCAATGTGGTAAGCGTAGCGAGGAAAAGAACTCATTACGTCTTACACGAACATTCCAAATTTAGGAAAGAACGTACAAGTGCATGTATTAAAATTTCATGCAACAACCAGACGTTGGTAGCGTGCCCTATCTGTCTCATTATCTCTGCTGCGAATACATTTTACGATGATACACAAGTAGTGAGCGTTTCGTTTCCTGATAAAGTGTAGCAAACTCAATACACTGCACAAGTAAACGATATTAGAGGAAATACTTATATTTATTTTAAAGACACATAAAATATACCTTAACATCGATGCAGTTTGCATATAAGCATATGTGTACGGTGGTGGGTGTCCATTTGTGAATCCTATTTTCTATATGCATTCGTGATTCTTGCATTTCTGTAAAAGAAGAAAGCTCTCTGTGTGTAGCTGTGTGAACAATCGTAACGTGTCACCAGCTATAAAGAATACGCTAACATTACACTCTAAGAATTAAGGCAGTTTCGCACTAGTGGTGCCAAGCGTGAAGGAACAGCGGTGCTGGGCAGCTTTCCTTATTCACCTTTATTTTTCTTTCTTTCTTCCTCTCTTTCTTCCCACTTTTCTCTGTTTTTTATTTATTTCTTGTCCCAGTGTCGTTCTATTTTTTTCTGCCTCTTTCTCGCTCTTTCTATCTTTTTCTTCTTTTTTTTCCCTTTTTTCTCACCCGCTATTTCCCGCTTTCAATAACTTTCTCTTTCTCTCTCTATTTGTTTCTCTTTGTTCGTTGCTCTCTCTATCTCCTTTTCTGTCTTTTTCTCTCTTGCCCTCTGTTTTCTCCATATCTTTCATTGTACCTTTTCTCAATCTCTATTCCTCTCAGTCTGTTTCATTCTCTTCCTTGCTATCTTGTTTCTCTTTCTTCCCTTTCTTTCTGTATGTTCCAATTTTTCTATTTCTTTCTATTTCTTTATTGCAGACTAATCGCGCCACAGATTCGACAATAATGGAGTGTCAGCGTTTCTAGGCATACAAGAAAACGAATTATTATAACGTTTTTTTCCACAAATACTAACTCATCTGCTCTAGCTCGAACACTGGTGAACTAACAGGGATGATGAAATGTTCCGAGGCCTCGCTGCTATGCGATTACATGCCATAGCGGCCTGGGATCTTTTTTTATATACATTTATTTGAACATACTCTTATTGGCTATGTGTGGGCCATTCCAGCAAGAGCATACATAAAATAACAAATTACATGTAGAGAACATCCAAGTACGGACAAACGTCAGTAACAATCACCAAAGAATTAAAAAATCTCACAATCATCAACGACGGACATGTCAAGAAACGTAGAACGTGAAGGCATCATCAAATGATATTCAAGGGACATAGCTATCAAGAAATTACATCAGTGCACTCAGCAATATGTGCAGGTGCTCCATTCCGTTTTTGAATTACAACAGTGAAATATGAATGCCGAAAGACAATTGTGCGAGCGGCATAAGGGGTAATGGCTGCACTATAATTTGACCAACACTGTGCTTGAACTCTGCTATAGAGGAGCTAAAAATGGCACACAGCTAATTTCACGTAGTCTGACCGCTTCCATGCGTAGACAGAAAAGGAACTCGCATAAAAGCTTTTAGCAAGCGTAAAAACCATCATCATTACCTAAGATTGACCGCCCAAACGCCATCGGATGCCAACCATGCCACAGAACGCGATTTAAGATATGTCCCCATATGTGCACTACCCAACAGCTTCTCAGTACATCTTGAAAATTTCGTTTAAAAATTAAGGTTGACTTCGACTGTGACACAAAAAACGTAATTTATATGCTTCAATGTACGGTATGCAACAAACAGTATATCAGACAAACAGAAGGGCCTTTCCCATTAAAGTTTAACAATCATAAATCTCATGTTAACATGTTGCCGAACCTGCCAATTTCAAGACGTGTGCATCTCCCCGGTCACACTATTAATAACCTTAAGGTCATGTTACTTGAGTCTGGATTTCGCTCAAATTATGACACCGAAGGCCGGGAATCCTTATTGATTCACAAGTTCGACACCATCGCGTATGGTTTAAACGAATGCGCTGGCAAATTGAGTTGCTTGTCACTTTAACTTATCTATCGTGGGCATAAAAGGGCAGTGTACTTACATTACCGCGAAAATTTTGTGCTTTTGCATCGTCAGTGCATCAAACGTATCAGCAATTGTCTTGAGCTGTTCATGCGCATCGATAACTACACGTTTGTATATCAGTTAAGATATATTCACTCCGCTTGATATGGGCATGTATATTAACGGCACTGTTGCTACACATTGCACTCAGATGAAACTCGGACCCCGAGCGAAACGTCAATAAAACTGCTCCGCATGGCGTCCGTTTGACGTTCTTGTGAAGATTGCACCAGACCTAGAAACCCTTTGTCCCTTCTGTGTATGTATATATATACATATGTTATGCCAGCGAGAGTGAAGACGATGACGATAGTCTGGGGCGGGCTCGATCTATTTCTGTGCTGAAGCTGTCGTGTCATCCTGACCCTTGGGCCAGGCGCCGTGCCGAACTTCTGAAGAACCCACCCGCTGAACGACTCGCGCCGCATCTCCGAGAGGATACTCCGCACCGCATCCGAGATGATACTCACCCTAGCGAGTATTCTCTAGGGTACTAACGGTGAGCTATTACATGCACTATGTAACGTTTGTGGTATGCACATCTCTCAGGCGCTTCATCGTGGCAGACGCTTGTTCACTCATCACCCGCGAGATGGCGCAAAGGGCCAAAGGCCGTGCTTTAAAGGGCATCACATCGCTCGCCTTTCGCCGGAGTTGTACTGCGTGTCTCCGGTCATGTACTTTGATCGCCAGGGCATAGTCGCCCGTGCTCGCGCGATCATCTATCCATGGGATTCAACAGGTGGCCCGTCGCTTTGCGCTTGCTGTGCGGTCATAGTTAAGAGTGCGTTGGAGACATCAGCCGCACCAAAATCACTCCATTCGCTGCAGGTTCCATGATCACTAAAAAATTTAGCTGCCAGCTTTTCCAATTATGACGTTCTAATTTGTTGCTATCGCAGTCATTGCTTCGCCCTAGTGGTGAAACTGTGACTTTTTTTATAATTGTCCTTAGCTTCCGGAAGAAGGTTACGATTCATCAACTTGGTGTCGTCTTCAGTGTGGAAGTGAACAGTGTGTCTGCAGCTTCACCGTCCATTCTTTTACTGCACAACCAAGAGGCCAGACTTCTCTGTGCTAATTATCACGTTCTCAATGAAAGAAAATCACGTGACTTCCTACGCACGGCGCCCGCGCACTATCAAAATGTCATTGGTGGCTTACTATGTGCAACACGAGAGATGAAAATTTGTCTCTTATTTCGTCTTTATTCCTCCTCTAAAAATTTATCCGATAGGACCCGGCATTCGCCTTCCTTAACAACACACTCAGCCTATTAGCCTAGATTGTTAATTTTACTCTTTTTCTGTGAGTCAGAAGATTTCGGCGTGGGTGAAAACGAAGAGGTGATATGAATTCGCCTTTCTATTAGGAGAATGACGCGTAATAAGTGGTCGACGTACTCTAACTCTAAGCAGTAGTGATAGGTGCAACGTAAATTACTACGCCTGTGTTCATTGTTTGACGTCAGTTATCTCCGAAGCACCTTTATTAAAAACGTACACGAATGAGTAGCGGATAACCGTGGGTTTTAAATGTGACTTGTCAATCGGCGAATTAACGTCTTGAAAACTGATTTGATAATCTTAATTCCTTAAATACGACTTCTCTGATCAAAACGGGCTAAGTACAATCAATAACCAGAATATTGCACTGCTATCGCACGTACATAATGGTAGGTTTGAACATATATGATAGTTGCTTCTTGAGATATCTTTATCGCCTGTTCGAAAGTAAGGAAATAGAAAAAAAACAAGATTTACCCCAGAGCGACTGCCACTGTCACAGTACGCGCCATCTTGATCGTGGAGGCGATATTCGACAATCAAAGGAGTCGCATCTGAGTAGGATGCCACGCAAAGAAAGTAGCAAGCTCTGATTTCCTACAAGGCGAGAAGAAAACGTCATGATTTAACAATTGCAGCAAGGGAAATGATGATGTAGCACCCTCTAGCAACTCATGTACTTTGGAGAAGAGAAGAGTACAGGACAGGGCTTTTATGAAAAAGCTGACTTCTCGTCTAGCCAAAGTGGACACTTAAGTAGAAAATAATTCAGTTTAAATTGATAAACTGTAATGTGAGAGCTCTAATAACAATAATTACACCATCATAGGGCAAAATATAGTGTTTTATGATCGCGTTCAAATCTCCGCGCATGTGGTCGCAGATTTCAAAGTGCATTTTACGTATTTTAGCGACATTGACAAAAGAAAATTTCTTGAAATGCTCAGACGACGATGTACATGGTTTTAGCGATCAAGAACTACCAGTGACCTTGTAGACACTGTCTAAATTTTGCACATCATGGCGTTTCGCGCGGGAACGTCAAGGTGGCGTCGCAACCCAAATTATCTTTTCTCGCGTTCTCTAGCTTACCAAAGATCTTCTCGTGATAAGAATGTTTTTTTTTTTTTGCGGTATTATGAAATTGGCATTTACTGACACGCGAAAAATCGCTGTTCTCTTTGGTGTCGTTTTAAAAACAGCCTCCGAATGAGGTTTTAGACGTTTTGTATTTGTAGTGACGCAAACTAAATGCGGGACACAAAATCCAGGAGACAAAAATGTCCTGGATCAACAGATGAAATGATTAAATTAGCACTGTCCTTGGAAGCTATGTTTTGAAGACTTATTAACCTTATGGTTATGGTGCTGAGCAATGAGTGCAATAATCGGCCAAATTGTAGCGGCCACTTTTTTCTACGCCACTCCTGAACACTGGCGGACTATTTGTTTAAAAACGGGTGACTTTACAAAATCGACAGTAGACCTAAGGATGAAAGGGCAGCCTGCAAAGCAGAAAGGCTGGAGGTGATACTATCCGCAATCTTAAACTGGTTATAGTGCATGTTCAGCGGGGCACACTACACCACATCACGCCATGCTGTGCACTGGGCCACATGGATGCGTGTGTGGCCACTACGCAACGCAGGCCTAAGAAAGCCTCGTCATGAGTATGCTTGCAGTAAGCCCTATTCCAAGTCTAGCCTCGGTCAAACACCATCCGCACGGCTGATCAGAGAGTGCCTCGATATTCTCCTCACCTGCAATACGTACAGAGTGTGGACATCCTTTGATGGGGCTTTTGCCGCCATAGCCGGTTTTCGCTGCACCTACCGCCATATTATACCCTGCTCGCGTGTTGGGACGTGGCAGTAGTTGGCGGGAGCTCGTTGCGGAGGTCAGTTCGCAGTTTACTTACCGCTGTCTGAGGAAATGCCCAGTTGTTGTGTGCCAGCCGGAGAGAACACAGTCAGCATTGCTAATCTTATTTACAGGCAAGCTGGACAATGTAAACCGTCGCACTCGCTTCAAGAGAAAAAATTGCAGCGAAGGAACAAACATTTTTGCTTTACCAGCACGCCAGCAAAAGCATAGTGTAAAAAAATTGAAGGACACTTTGTAAACTCCACAGTGTGTTCGGCGAACGCCTGTGCCCATTGAGACGGGGTCGGTCAGAATGGAAGGCGATGCGCGCGTCTCCCTTCTTGCATGATTGGACACGCTGGGCACAGCGACGTTACGAAAGCAAAGCGCGAGCGCTGTAGAGTTCCACGAGAGGCGCGACCGGCGCGACCGGCGTCCGTTGGCGCGCCCCGGCGGCCACCTGGCACCATACCAGGGCATGGACGGAGGGGCGGATGGACGGATGAACTTGAGCATGAGACATTAAAAGCTTTCGCCTTAAAAATCGCTTTCGCTTGCTCGTGTGCTAAGAAACGGGGACATCAAACAAGACGATGAAGAAAGACTTACGAAGAAGGAGAGGGAGAAGTGGAACCAAGGCAGGGAAGAAGGTGGCAGACAAACCGAAAATAATGCTATGGATGTTAGCGACCACTCACTGGTAGACATGCTACATGTCCTCGGTTAGAGGCAAACAATATTACTCTGCATTTGGGAGTTGGGGATACAGCGAGAGGAAAGGGCTACAAAACAGCGCACGGAAAGGACTGTGGAACAACAGCAACATGTAGCCAGCATTGCGCAAGGTTCGATGCAAGCTGACACCGGCGATGCTGAAACCGCCGTTATTACAGCGAAAGCTGTCATGTGATTACAACAAGGGTGCCGTAGTTTTCCGCCGTCGCGGCCGCCGGTGCCCGTAACCGCTATCGCGCGAAATAAGGCAAAAATACCAAATAAGAAAAGATATCGAGGATGGAACGGGGTTCGAACCTGGCTCCTCTCCATGGCAGCCAGTGTCATGCCGGTGCTCGAAACTGCTTCGCAAAAAAGACCTACAAGCGTTAGGTCGGGAACAAACCGCGTCAACATTAGTAATATAGCGCGGTAGAACGGTAAAGTAACAACCAGGCGTCAAATAATGCGAATTCCGTAACCAGGCGTCACACAATATGAAATGCATTACGAGTTGGTCGTTTAATGCTTCCAGCCTATTACAAAGGGCTCCGCCATAATTCTCTATTGTCATCAGCCACCGCATCAATTTATGGCGTAGTGGGTACCGTGCAAGCGTACTTGCATTAGTAGCCCCAAGAGAGTTTGCAACGGCTTCTCGAAATGCCGCTCTTCCAGCTTTCCCTGCCACTATGCTGCGCTTTCCGTGCGGGCCTGGCGTTTTATTGACAACACGTCATGATGCATTGCTGTGGCTAGTCCCATCGCTTATTCGTGGCGGTCAACTAGAATGCAATGTTTTCAAATCAATCTGTACACAATATGCATGTCATGATTTACTTGTTAAGCCCTGTCATTTATGTTCCTCATACAGTCACTTCGCGCAATACCAATTTTGGTGTATATGGAGCTAGCGAACTGGTCGCAAACGCACCGTGAGCGTGGCATGTAACTGGCGTTGTAGATGACATGCATGCTAAGATTTTCATGTTCCCAACTGCCATTTATATTCGATATACAATCACGTCCAGTAATACCAGTTTTAGTGTATATCAAGCTAGCGATACTGCCGCGAGCGCGCCATGAGCGTGGCATACAAGTCATGTTGCACATGACATGTCATGATTTCGATATTACCACTCGTCATTTATGTTCGTAATACAGTCACGTCACGTAATACCAAATATGGTGTATATCAAGCTAGCGAAACGGCCGCGAGCTTGCCATGAGCGTGACATGCAAGTCATGTTGCACATGACATGTCATGATTTCCGTATTACCACTTCTTATTTAGGTTCCTCATACAGTCACGTCACGTAATACCAAATTTTGTGTATATCAAGCTAGCGAAACGGCCGCTCGCGTGCCATGAGCGTGGAATGCAAGTCATGTTGCACATGACATGTCATGATTTGCATATTACCACTTGTCAGTAATATTCGTCATACAGTCACGTCAAGAAATATCAGACTTGGTGGATATCAAGCTAGCGAAACGGCCACGAGCGTGCCATGTGCGTGGCATACAAGTCATGTTGCACATGACATGTCATGATTTCGATATTACCACTTGTCATTTATGTTCGTAATACAGTCACGTCACGTAATACCAAATTTGGTGTATATGAAGCTAGCGACACGGCCACGAGCATGCCATGCGCGTGGCATGCAAGAAATGTTGCACATGACATGTCATGATTCCTATATGACAACTTGACATTTATGTTCATGATACAGTCACCTCACGCAATACCAATTTTGGTGTATATCAAGCCAGCGAAACGGCCGTCAGCGCACCATGAGCGTGGCATGTAAATTATGTTGTACATGGAATGCACGTCATGATTTGCATTTACCACCTGTCATTTATGCTGGTCTGCAGAAATGTCTCATCGTACCAATTTTTGGATATATCAAGTTAAGTAAACGGCCGCAGCAGCAATATGGCCATGGCGTGTAACTCATACTTTTCATGACAAGTTGTTCATGATTTTCATGATATGACCAGTCAGTCATGTTCGTCATGCAGTCATGTTATACCATACCAATTTCGATATAAATCCCATTAACGATACGGCCAGGAGAGCACAAAGTCGTAGGCGGATAGATAGATAGATAGATAGATAGATAGATAGATAGATAGATAGATAGATAGATAGATAGATAGATAGATAGATAGATAGATAGATAGATAGATAGATAGATAGATAGATAGATACGCTCAAAGTCGCCGAAGTTCGCTAAGAAATGATTCGCACTTAAAAGGCGTCCTGGCCCTTCGGCCACCCTCCTCAGTGCCTGCATCACTCACTGTTCCGTCTTGAAGAACAACGTAAATCTACTCAGGATAATTCGTAATCATGAGCAGACCTTTTCGATTCTGGTGAGTCAAGCGGCAACCTTCACGGAGAGTATTTACACCCACACTGCCAAAGATCGACACTTCCAAAAACAATTTCAATATTCAACTTAATGTGCAACTATAGAACGCATTATTTCTGGCCTGATAAGAGTTAGTGTCGTGCTTGCCAACGCTACTGTGGAAGCGCTTCTCCGTAAAAACCTATACCCGAGCAGTGGCGCCACAGCGGGCGTGAGCAGAACTAGGCCCAAGATGCCAGTTCGGCGCCACGCTACAGGCCGCATCTTTTTTTAAAAGCGAATGCGTTTCTTAGTCGGGCTATGTCAGGCATCCGGCGTTGTCCGGCGTTGTCCGCGGAGAAGGAGGAGGAGGATAGGTTGAGGAGATGTGCGCGCCGGCAGGTGTTAGATGTGAAGCATCTTATGGCGAAGCTTAATCCCGTGGTGGTGGTGTGCGGCGTTACCACCCTTACTGCGCATGCGCAAACCCTTTCAAAAAAAATAAAAATAAAAAACCTTCTCTCTCCCTCTCTCTCCTCTAGGCATCCCTACCCGCGGCAACCACAGCCTCACTGCGCATGCGCCTCCCCTCCTCTCTCCCATGCTACGCTCCCCCCTCTCTTCTCTAGGCATCCCTGCCCGCGGCGTCCACACTCCCACTGCACATGCGCGTCCCCACCTCTCTCTCCTCTCCTACGCTCCCCCCCTCTCTTCTCTAGGCATCTCTGCCCGCAGCGTCCACACTCCCACTGCGTATGCGCGCCCCCCCCCCCCCCTCTCTCTCCTCCCCTACGCTCCCCCCCTCTCTCGCCTCGCGACGCTGACACAGGCAGCGTCTGCTAGCGAGTTCCTTGGTTGAAAAAACCGACTGCTCGCGCTGCACAAGCGTTCACTGGACACCCCGTATATATGGCAATGGATCTTGACCTCCAAGGCGGTGCCGGTGGGAGATTTCTCCTGTGCGTTGTTGAACAATAAAAAATTCCCCATCTCCCGCTAAAGGGAACCATGTGTGGATGCGAAGCAGCGGGGAGATAATTAGCTTCAGCGGGAGGAACGTTGCCGCTATCACTTCATGGCAGTGGTCCGGGCGCTCATCGCGGCGCTGCGCAGCAGAGAGAATGAGGCGCGCGCGCTCCGTCATTTTCATACCGCGGAAATACCGTGGCGCCCCCAGAGGAGTATCCAGCTGTCACACCACCTGTCATTCGCGCCGCTCCATAGAGAATTCCTAGAGGAAAGGAAGGGGGGGGGGGCGTAGGAGAGGAGAGAGAGGGGGGAGGGGACGCGCATGCGCTGGGGGGTGTGGGACGCGTGAGCCGCTCCGTAGGTTAGAGTATTCCTAGAGGAGAGAGGGGGGACAGGACGCGCGTGCGCCGCTCCGTAGATTAGATGATTCCTAGAGTAGAGGAAGGGGGGTGAGCGTAGGGAGAGCACAGGGGAGGGGAAGCGCATGCGCTGTGGGGGGTGTGGGACGCGGGCGCCGCTTCGTAGAGTAGACGATTCTTAGAGGAGAGAAAGGGGGTGAGCGTAGGAGAGAGACGGGAGGGGCCGCGCATGCGCTGTGGTGGTGTGGGACGCGGGAAGGAGGGACGGACTAAGCCCCCTCCAAACACATGCAAGCAAGATTAAGGAATGGGGTCGACCTGGGCGACAGACACCACCTGCCTAGCCATTGCTAAGCAGCCTCTCTGTGCTCTCGGCCATGACTCAAGGAATGGGGTCAACCTGGGCGACATACACCACCTGCCTAGCCATTGCTAAGCAGCCTCTCTGTGCTCTCGGCCATGACTCTGATGACTGTGTTCGGGTTGACGGCCTTCATATTACTACAGTGTTCTGGTTCGCATAATGGGTGCTTCATGAAAGTGGCCGGACGCGGGACGGGGGGACGGGGGACGCGGGACGCGGGAGGGACGGACAGAGCCCCGAGCATAAGATGCTTCGCATCTAAAAATTCCCCCATCTCGCTAAAGGGAACCATGTGTGGATTCGAAGCAGCGGGGAGATAATTAGCTTAAGCGGCAGGAACGTCGCCGCTCTCAATTCACGGCAGTGGTCCGGGCGCTCATCGCGGCGCTGCACAGGAGAGAGAATGAGGCGCACGCGCTCCGTCATTTTCATAGCGCGAATTACCGTGGCGCCCCCCAGTGGAGTATGCAGCTGTCACACCACCTGTCGTGCGCGCCGCTCCGTTGAGAATTTCTAGAGGAAAGGACGGGGGGGGACCATAGGAGAGGAGAGAGAGGGGGCAGGGGGACGTGCATGGGCTGTGGGACGATGAGCCGCTCCGTAGAGTAGAGGATTCCTAAAGGAGAGAGCGGGAGAGGACGCGCATGTGCTGTGGGGATGTGGGACGCCGCTCCGTAGAGTAGATGATTCCTAGAGTAGAGGAAGAGGGTGAGCGTACGAGAGCGTAGGGGGAGGGGACGCGAATGCGCTGTGGAGGGTGTGGGACGCGGGGGCCGCTCCGTAGAGTAGAGGATTCCTAGAGGAGAGAAAGGGGGGAGGGGACGCGCATGCGCTTTGGTGGTGTGGGACGCGGGAAGGAGGGACGGACTGAGCCCCCCTCCAAACACATGCAAGCAATATTAAGGAATGAGGTCAACCTGGGCGGCAGACACCACCTCCCCAGCCATTGCTAAGCAGCCTCTTTGTGCTCTCGGCCATGACTCAAGGAATGGGGTCAACCTGGGCGACAGACACCACCTGCCTAGCTATTGCTAAGCAGCCTCTCTGTGCTCTCGGCCATGACTCTGATGACTGTGATAGGGTTGACGGTCTTCAGATTACTACAGTGTTCTGGTTCGCATAATGGGTGCTTCCCGACTTCATGAAAGTGGCCGGACGCGGGACGCGGGACACGGGACACGGGACGCGGGACGGGGGACGCGGGACGGGGGACGCGGGACGGACATAGCCCCGAGCATAAGATGCTTCGCATCTAAAAATTCGCAGCGTGCGCGTTAACTAAAAGCGGACTGCGAGTCTCTGTGTCCAGTCGGAGTCTTCTGTCTCTCATTGCACATTAGCAGCGATTGGCATGTTCCAGTAGGAGACACCGCTCCATCGCTGCGTGCTTTACGCATCCCCAGTTTTCTCTCCTGCGCAACGCTGCGATGAGCGCCAGCGTGAACGCCGCCGCCAGTGTAAGCGATAGCGCCCGCTGCTTCACATCTACACATGGTTCCCTTTAGCGGAAGATGGTGTAATTTTTTATCTCTCCGCTCTCACACCCTCTCCCATAGCAACAGCTGCGGGCGCGCGCGCTTATCCTCGCCCCTAGCAACCGGAGCAGGTGGTGCGGGTGGAGTAGAGGAGAGTGAGTGGAGAGGAGGAGCGCGCTCTGGTGTGTGAGGGCGCTCGCATCGCGGAAGCTCGGCGGAGCTCTTGCGTGTGTGGAGAGTAGCAGAGGGTAGGTGCAGTGCTTCGTCGCTCCTTCTCTCGCCGTTCGCTTTCTCTCCTTCCTGCGCCCCACACTCCCGTCCGCTCGCTCGCACGCATATATAAATGGAGGGAAGCGCGCGCGAAATGCATTCGCATTTTCTCACGATTCCCTTCGGGGAGGTGGGGGGCATTTTTTATGTAGCGGCCGTGTTTGTAGCGCCTCACGAAACTCGTCGACTAAACTGTTACTGCGTCTGTGTGTTTTATTGCGCTGACTTTCTAATCTTTGAAGGCATAGAAATTCATCTGATAGAAACATTCAGCAAAACTACAACAAATTTCAATCTTGTCTTTTTACAAGAAATTGGCCACGTAGCACTACGGGAGTAACTTTCTCGTTTTTATAATCTCTATAACTCTATAATCTGACAATTCCTACATTGATTTAGAACATCAGCTGAAGACATCTCCAGTGATACGAGTTATACACTGGAAATGTGATAACGCCATAGCACCGGTTACCGGTGTTGGCGCGCTGCCGCGCATTTGTTCCTACGAGAGCAAAGCTGACTATATTACGCCTTGTTCTTGTCGTATGTAAACTACTGTTACTTTTTCTCGGCAACAACGTCAAACTGCAACGTGCAAAGACTAGCAATACTTCAAAAGAAAATTGTCCGCTATATTGAAAACATTGATCGACTTTCAGCCAGGGATAGCATATTTCTAAAACACAGATTACACCACGTTGAGAGATCATATGAGCATAGATTATTACAAAACTTCACTTCTCAACAATAAATGTTCAACATTACGTCACTCACTCACGTAGAACTCCACAACAAGACGAAACACACACGAAACCTTGAGGCATGCAAGGTACCTTAGTCCCGAAACAACTACAGCCTGCAATCTTTACCTCACAATATTCCAACCATACCCAACCGGTAAAAACATACAGCCAAATTAAATGAAAAACATCTCTGCGATTACTTTTTATCTTTGTAACCTAAAACAAGTCATTACACTGCATTGATGGGCGAAGTGTCAATGTTACATTTTTTGTATGTATATGATGTATGATGATTGTTATGTATACAGCCTTTCAAAGTGTTTTCTATGAATTTGAATGTGAATGCCATGTGAAAATCACTTTGTGACACTTGTCGTGTGTATGTGATTGCCATGTACGGAGACCCAGGGCCTTCTTCAAGCTGCTGCGACAGCTTTTTGCGCAGGTGTCCCTCCAGATTGTCTTTCTGGTGAATAAAATTGAAATTGAATTGAATTGAATAATAAGTTTAACTAGTCTGTAACAAACGAGCACTCAATTAGGCACGTGCCACCGATTTGAAACGACGGCATGAAATCTCGGCGCCATCGGTTCACCTCAAATAAGCGCGCACAACAAAAAAAAAAGGTATCAAAAGACGCCGTAGTGCGCCTCCTCTCCCACTCGAAACGGCCACCAGCAACAAGCAGTCTCCGGATCAAACGCCCGGCAATGTACATCACGAAAGGAAACATGATGCAATGCCGAGAGACGCGCCGCAGCGTGTGGGACCGGCGAGAAGAATCTAGCCCTTTCCCTAGCCTTCGCTGCACTATGCGCCGACGCATCACGTGAACTATTCGCGAACCCGTTCGCGAGCGGGTATAAACGCGCGACGATGGAGGGTCAGGCAGAGGTGGTAAAGTCAACGAAGAAGTTATGTTGTTCCAGTGTGCCGTGCTTTATGATGCAGTGCGGTCAGTCGATCTTGAAGAATGGAGTGATGACGCCGAGGGAGCAGTGAAAAGTTTTGAATAGTGTCGCCGAGGAGACAAATGACGGGCCGAGAACCGAAGGAGGAAGGAATGAATACAGAAGGGAAAAGGCAGGGAGGTTACCCGGACAGCAGTCCGGTTGGCTACCCTACACTGGGGGAAAAGGAAAAGGGGGAGTAGAAAGATGAGAGAGACAGAGGGAAAGGAGCACAAGAAGAAGAAAAAAAAAGAGAAAAAAGGAAATGATTTGCCTCTGAACGACGAAAGCTTTCTGATTTGATACGACGACTGGACGATCGGCCGCACTCCGTGCAGATGCTGCGGGAGCACCGTTCCCATCGCTCGTCAGTCAACAAGGCAGTTAAAGCGCTATTGGATTTCTTAAGGACGACGGGCCTTTGTGAACGTCTGTGACTATTGCACAGTGCCAACGCCGAGAACCGAAGGGAATAACAGCGATCAACGATATCTAGGCTACCGGTGGTGAGTGAGAGTTGTTGATTTTAGGTATTTTAGTAGCACTTTAGTTGACTTATCCGCCCTCGAAGCACATGTACAGGGGGCTATAATGTCGTTTACGAAAAATGGTTTCCAGTCCAGTTGTTCCAAAAGTATCCGCAGCGCGCATCGCTGGGCGTCACACCGAACGGAGCTGCACAAAACGTGTTCGATTGTCTCATCGGTTCGATAGAAATCGCGTGAGCGGTGTCCGCCATACTGATGCGAAACGAAAATGCCTTTTTGAATGTAACATGTAACCAAATGTCACACCGAACCACATCATATGGAAGCGGGAAATTGGCGATTGTAGCTGAAGTTTTAGCGAAGGATCAAGTTATGTAGTTGACACCTTTGAAAACTAGTAGAAGACCCAAAACGCGCGAGTAGGATTCAAAGACAGCAATTAAAGTTGTCCTCCCGCAACAGTTCTTGATAAAGAGACCGAAACTACTGTAGCTTCTTCATGGGCTGAACTGGCTGCATCGCCGGCTAAATAATTACCACTAATACCATTATATCCTGGTAGCCGCTGATATACAATGTCATGTCCTCTTCCTCGACCTTGATGGTGACAGTGTCTTATTTCATGCATCGATTGCTATTTTAAGGCGAAAGCCTTTAATGTCTCATGCTCACGTCCGTCCCGTGTCCGTCCAGCGTCCTGTGTCCGTCCTGTGTCCGTCTGTCTGTCTGTCCGTCCATCTGTCCATCCGGCCGTCCGTCCGTCCATCCGTCCGTCCGTCCGTCCGTCCATCTGTCCGTCCGTCCGTCTGTCCGTCCGTCTGTCCGTCCGTCTGTCCATCCGTCTGTCCTTCCGTCCGTCCGTCCGTCCATCTGTCTGTCTGTCTGTCTGTCTGTCCGTCCGTCCGTCCGTCCGCCTGTCCGTCCATCTGTCCGTCCGTCCGTCCGTCCGTCCGTCCGTCTGTCTGTCTGTCTGTCTGTCTGTCTGTCTGTCTGTCTGTCTGTCTGTCTGTCTGTCTGTCTGTCTGTCTGTCCGTCCGTCCGTCTGTCCGTCCGTCCGTCCATCCGTCTCTCGGTCCGTCTCTCCGTCCGTCTGTCCGTCCGTCTGTCCGAGCTCTGGCACGGAGCCAGGCGGCCGCCGGGATGCGCAAACGGACGCCGGTCGCGTCGGAATCTACAGCGCTCGCGCTTTGCTTGCGTAGCGTCACTGTGCCCAGCGTTTGCAATCATTCTGACCGACGCCGTCTCAATGGACACAGGCGTTCACGGAATACGCTTTCGAATTTACAAAGGGTCCGTCAATTTAAGCGCTGGAACGCGGATGGCGTTTGCACTATGCGCAAAGCGCGTGAAAATACTAACGCATGCGAACGGAGGAAGATTAGTCTCGCGTCTCGCTGCGATTCGCGGTAAAAAATTAAAAAAAAGAAAACACGCACACATTCGGTTTGTGTGTTATCCCACTGAGAGTGTAAAAGATAAAAGAATGGCATAGTCAGTGGAATGGCCATACGCTTTCGCCGAACCCACTCTGGAATGCACAAAGTGTCCTTCAATTTTGAGTTCTTTACGTACGCAAACAGCCAGCTCTGAAATGCTGTCTTCTAAACGCCGGATATGACACATTTGCTCTCATAGCAGCCAGCTCTGCACCCATAGATGTCGTTAAATGCGACAATATAACCGTCACTGTCATTGTTTCTGCCAGAACTACAGCTGCATCTGATAAGGTGTTGGACAAGACCAACGCATCAGAATAGATCTGCATTCAGTTCGAGTATGTCTCGTATAATACCAATGTCGCTTGCTGTAATGCTGCCCTGGAGTAGTCAGTCTTCTTTCTTATACCTGGAATTTCAAGGCGTTACTGCCTGGTCGAGGGACCTCAAGGGACATGCAAGTCTCGTTGCTGGCGAATATCCTGATTGAATGCTGTTCAGGTGCTTGGCTATGATGTCTGAAAACGTAACACGAGGTCTTTCGGAGGGCGAGTGGGTCAAATGGATTTCGGAGACAAAGGAGGTATCTAGAACTTTGAGACATTCGAGAACGCTACAGGTCGTGACTGGATGATCCTTGGCTAGCACAATCGTAGTATTGGTAGTAGCTCATCGGGGCAGTCCTAGACAAACACGCAGCGCTTGACCCTGCCAATGCTCCAAAAAAAGGAATATATGATTTGCAAGTATTTGGCAGCATTTGGCAAGCCGTAGCGCATGGTTCCCGGAAATAAGACCCTGTACAACAGTTGCATGGAGCACGAACAGTGTGCCCAGAATTATTCGCACATGAATTTCAATAAACGCACAGTAGGTAAGTCTCTTGTTCAAGTACGTGCAATGGGTGTTGCACAAAATACCTCTGTCGATTATGATGCCCAGGACGTGATGTTTCCGTGCATATTTGATGAATTGCTGATAGATATATACAGGTAATGGCGTAATTTGTTTGCGCGTGAATGAAATCAACGTGTACTTCTCAGTTGATATAGTCAAGCTTTTCTTTTTTGAAGGTAGGTCGTTGTCAGGGTTGTCAGGCCCACTGTATTCGCGCACGCACCTGTGCAGAACTCCAGAGTAAGTGCAGAACTCCAGAGTAGTAGTAGTAATAATGTTGAATGCGGAAATAAAGCTTAATTATGCAGCTGAATAGGGAGCACAGCGAAGCTTCACGGAAAGGGACAGTGGCAAATAAAGAGGATAGCAGAAGGGAGAAAGATAAATAGCCGGTGTCTCATCCATTCATGGGGGAGGCCGATGGCGACGGGAGTGTTGAGAGCGCTCAACAGTAGGTGGTGACTCTGGTCGCCTCCACAAGCTCCAAGAGACTGTGGAGAGCCGGGGGGGGGGGGGGGGGGGAGGGGGCAAAGAAAACAGCAGGTCGTTCGTGGTTATAGCAGGGAGGCCCTGTTGCCTGTAGGCACTGGTGAGCCTTGAGTGTTACGGCGCAATGCTAGGGAAGCGCAGAGAAGCTGCTCCAATAGTGGTTGGGTCACCGCAACGTTCCCAGGCCAATGAGGACAAATGTCGTCTGCGTAGTGGACAGGCATACCGACTTTCCTAGGACCTCCACAAGAGAAATGACAGAAATATTGGACAAGGTTGGGCGTAGTGCACTTCCTTGAAGTACACCGCAGTATGTGTAATGTTCAGTTGTTTTACCCTCGTCTGCTTACACAAATGAAGAGCGACCAGTTGTCTAGACGCTTATCGTTTGAAGCATTCGTTTACGAATACCCATTGCTTTGATGGTATTGAGGATAGCACCATGGGCTGCATTATCATATGCACGGTTCACGTCAAGGAACATCGCAACTGATATACGCTTGCGACTTTTTTCTTGTTGAACAAATTTGGTGATGTGGACACTATCTTCCTGCCACGCAGGCAGGGTAGATAGTGTGGCGTATCAGATCGGGGGGGGGGGGGGGGTTGCACACAATTAGAAAAACAGCTCGGCCAATTGACAATTATGATACACAAAACTAGAACAGAAATCATGTATATTTTCAGCACGCATGTCAAAAGGTTGCAATTTATAACCATCGATTGCAAGATAAAACAAAAAAAATCTCTCTGAATGCGACTTTTGGGGCTGAACATTCTTATCCAATCTGCAAATATCTATATCGAGGTTGCTCACCTATAGACGAAGAAAGTCCTGGATATGTTCATACGTTAGTCGCGGGTGGGGGATGGGTGAAGTTCTAACATCGTGCTGAGGGGCCGCACAATACTGCCTTGTGGGTGGCAGATTGCTGACCTCTGCTGTTGACGAAATAAAACCATTCTTTCCGTCACTCTTCCAAGGCAGCTTGCGAGAGCAATAGTGCGATACGCCGTCATTTCCAGTGGCTTTTTCCCGGCTTTTATCAGTGGCATGAGTAGACTTGCCTTCTACTGTCGAGGTATGATGCCGCTTTAGTACAGCGAGAAGATACAAACATAAATTTCCGTTACTTTACAAGCGCAATTGTGATGTTTTGTCATATGTTAAACAGCGCCTAAATTTAACTCTTTATGGCAAATTGAGGATTTTTACAGAGTGATTAACACAGAATTCACGATATTTTTTATACCCTGTGCTGCCTTGTTACTGTAACAATAACCTACCTCAATCTTGCTGATTTGTTGGTTAGCGCTGAGGTGTGTTGCGCATAATTTCTTTCGGTCCCTATAAAGTGCTGCTTTCTTGAATGTGGTAGACGCCAATTCGTTTGTTGTTGTGGCTGCCTCTTCAAACAAGCACTTAGTTTTGTCGGTCCTGCATAAGTGGAGTGAATTAAACAGGACACTTTACATGTGAGGCATATAAGGGGCGAAAGTCCATCAATAGTTCCCATTTATTCAGTGTTTCAAGAAAGTTAGATAAATAATAAAATTCAAGGTATAGAGCTGAAGCTTTATGCTAAACAAACAATTTTACGGGTCCCAAAAATGTTCTAAGGAACATCAGTTTTGTAGTAATGGAAATGAGTTCTGCGGAATCCCGCAAGGTGGCGGAAGGGTTAAGGAAGAAAAAATAGACAACCACCCGTTTGTGGCACGAAGCCTTGTGGATTTCCTTTTTGGCTTCGTGCTAGAAATGGGTGGTTGTCTATTTTCCCTTTCTTAGCTTTTTTGTAGTAGAAAGAGTGGATACAATTAGCGTGTGACTAAACGGGGGGAAAACAACATAAATAAAATACATGTTTCCCAATATGTACTTAACTCTGCAAGACGAAGCTGGTTCCTTGGTCTCACCAAAAGCAGGTATATGAGTTGTGTGTTAATTAATGAATCACTTTTACTATGAAGTAATTAGTGGTGGGTTGCCAGTACGTATTCGGTGGTATCAGAAAAATGAAGCATTTGCCAAATACTTGCGCTAATTATTTCGAGGATCTCTTCGTTGAAACCTGAATCTACCGCATCTACTTTCCAGCACATTTAGTAGCACGGCCTCATGAAGAACGATTAGAAATAACAAAAGCGGAAGACATACTTCAGAAAATTGTTGATGGCCACCTTGCTGCAATAGGAGAAGGAGGTTTTTCTAAACTCAGAATTTCCTTGGGCCATAATATGTTGATTAGTTTTTTGGCATGATTTCGACGTCCCTTCTCCGTCGTGAGGAGATCCGAGCCTGAAATAAAGTGTCATAGTGTGCAAGCGCTTCGGTGCATTGCGTATCCATCTGTTAATTCATACCGAATCCGTACTACTCTGTGAGTGAGCATGCGAAAATTACAAGAAGTACTGGTTGGATTTTGAGATTTTTCATATTTAACTAACTTCAATAGAGAACAACATCTGCAATTGTTCATAGAGTTACATGCATTTCTTCAAAAGTTTTAATACCGTATTTTAGCAGGTATGCTGGCCTCTCAACATAGGAACGGGCAATACAGTTTAACGCAGGAATGGAGAGTACACTAGGCCCTTGCCAAATGAATACCAAAGTAATCTTGGCCTTTGCAACTTATTGAAGCACCAGCGCTTAATGGAAAGCGAAACATCACGCTTTTCGCGAACACCACTTCGATGTACTGGGGCTTACGTCATTTTTTTTTGTAAGCTTCTTGCGGAAATGTCCGTATGGATAGAGGGAAATAGCAAGCACAGCGGACGCTGGAGATCTCTTGATACTTGTGTTGGATACAACAAGACGCAGTCAGCGTTTTGTTATTATGCGACTAAAAGAGAATAGTCGATGCGTCAAGGGTCTGCTAAAACCTCCAGTGCAGTAGCAGACCATGTATTCGTTGTCTGCGGCCATTTCGACCACCGTTTTCGTGCTGTTTTCATCAAAAATAACATGCACCAACTTGCCGTTCATGACACCATTCCTCAATTTATTTGATTGGCCGTTTGCACTTCACACCGACACTTCTCGCTATGCTTCAGGCGCCACAACTTCTCAACAGGACGAAAGCAAGTAATCTGGTCCTGGTAGGGAGCTAAGGTCATTGGATACTACTATTGAAGATTGTCAAACAGCCAAGAAAATTATACGACAACAGAAAAGAAAGACTTGCCTATTATAATGACCATAACTTAATTGAAAACTTACGTTGATGATATAAATTGGAACCTATGTGCCGATAATCAGGGCTTGACATGTTCATTACTACCAGTGAAGCCCAAGGTAGAATAGCTCAGCATCCATGCTTTATTACTTATTGGTTCTATTCATTTCAATCTCGAAAAATAGCAGTTGTGACGTTGGACCAGGAATGCAGCTCTTCTAACGACCATTCTATTGTATCGCCTTTAACAAACTGATAATTTGCAATCATATGCAGACATTGACGTTAAGTCAAGGCAGATTGCTATGCTGATGGCTCAATCCATCTTGCGCGCAATGTATCTTGGTTGGCAAAAACAATTTGTGTCTACATATGTTGGCACCGCGCAGAAGTGGTGGAGAGCACTGTTCCCTTGCTATGATCTGTCGAGGCAAGTTGCGATGATAATATATATATATATATATATATATATATATATATATATATATATATATATATATATATATATATATATATATATATATATATATATATATATATTCAGGCAGCTTAACGCTGCGGTACATGTAGTAAAATTCGGGTCTTTCCGTTCGTTGGCATAATATTTGCAAGCACCGTAACAATGCAGTAGTGATTTCGAAGAAAATGTTCGCGCTTGACTGCCAGGTATATATTTGTCGCAATAACAAACCGCTTGATTTTTTAAGGTACTTACGAGTGTCCTATTTCATGCCCAAGCGTCGACGCACTTAGTGATGCATCGCCTGTGTCCGATACAATTAACGCCTTGTGATCCCCGCAGATTCCCTTCGTTGCAGAAACCCCTGGTTTTAGCAGAACGATTAAACGGTTTGCTTGTACATAATTTTTCTAAAGGGGACACTGAAGTCACTTTAATATAAACACATATACAACACAAATGAAGTCACTCAAATATATCAGCGTCTTTTCCAAGTGTATAAATTTTACTTACGTCGAGGCGACTGCGTAACGCACACTGAAGATAACGTAAATTCTTAAACGCACCGAAGCGCTATCTCTGTTGTACCTTCAGTTTCTCTTGTGATTATCTCTCATTGAGACATTGAATAGTGTCAAGCATGACGTTGCACAAGAATCACGCTTTACATATACATACTGTTCAGGCCCCTTGCGTGCTTGTGCGGCGCATTTAGCCATAAAGAAGCTTACACCGTCCAAATGAACATTTTAACTGGAGTGTAGGGACTAACCACAAAAGAAGGTAAGACGTGCTGATACACACATAAGATGACCAGACTACATAAGCATGGGCTACCAGCAGATGCAGCGTAGCGTAACGCAAGCAAAACGAAGCAGAAAAAAAATTCCACAGCTCCCGCTAAAGGGAACCATGTGTGGATGTGAAGCAGCGGGGAGAATTAGCTTGAGCGGGAGGAACGTCGCCGCTCTAATTTCACGACAGCGGTCCGGGCGCTCATCGCGGCGCTGCACAGGAGAGAGAATGAGGCGCGCGCGCTCCGTCATTTTCATACCGCGGAACTACCGTGGCATCCCCCAGCGGAGTATGCAGCTGTCACACCACCTGTCGTGCGCGCCGCTCCGTAGAGGATTCCTAGAGGAGAGAACGGTGGAACCTTAGGAGAGGCGAGAGAAGGGACGCGCATGCGCTGTGGGGGGTGTGGGACGCGGGAACCGCTCCGTAGAGTAGAGGATTCCAAGAGGAGAGAAAGGGGGGTGAGCGTAGAAGAGAGGGGAGAGGACGCGCGTGCTCTGTGAGGATGTCAGACGCGGGCGCCGCTCCGTAGAGTAGAGGATTCCAAGAGGAGAGAAAGGGGGTGAGCGTAGGAGAGAGGGGGGAGGGGACGCACATGCGCTGTGGGACGCGGGAAGGACTAAGCCCCGTAGAGGATTCCCTAGAGGAGAGAACGGGGCGAACCGTAGGAGACGAGAGAGAGGGGACGCGCATGCGCTGTGGGACGCGGGAACCGCTCCGTAGAGTACAGGATCTCTAGGGGAGAGAAAGGGGGGCGAGCGTAGGAGAGAGGCGGAGAGGACGCGCATGCGCTGTGGGGATGCGGGACATGGGTTCCGTAGAGTAAAGGATTCCCAGAGTAGAGAAAGGGGGTGAGAGAGGGGAGAAGACGCGCGTGCTCTGTGGGACGCCGCTCCGTAGAGTAGAGGATTCCTAGAGTAGAGAAAGGGGGGTGAACATAGGAGAGGGAGAGAGAGAGAGGTGGAGGGGACGCGCATGCGCCGTGGTGGTGTGGGAAGGAGGGACGGACTTGCCCCCCGCCAAAGACATGGGGGCAAGATCAAGGAATGGAGTCAACCTGGGCGACACAAACCACCTGTCTAGCCATTGCTAAGCAGCCTCTCTGTGCTCTCGGCCATGACTCTGCTGACTGTAGTGGTGGTTGACGGCCTTATATTGTACTACAATGTTCTGGTTCGCATAGTGGGTGCTTTCTTACTTCATGAAATTCCCGATCTCCCCGCTCTCATCCCCGCTCTCATTTCACGGCAGCAGACCCCTCCAAACACATGCAAGCAAGATCAAGGAATGGGGTCAACCTGGGTGACAGATACCACCTACCGGACGCCACAGACATTGCTAAGCAGCCTCTCTGTGCTCTCGGCCATGACTCTGATGACTGTAGTAGTGGTTGACGGCCTTCATATTACTACAGTGTTCTGGTTCGCATAATGGGTTCATCCCTACTTCATGAAAGTGGCCGGACGCGGGACGCGGGCGGACAAAGCCCCGAGCATAAGATGCTTTGCATCTAAAAGGGAACCATGTGTGGATGCAAAGCAGCGGGGAGATAATTAGCTTGAGAGGGAGGAACGTCGCCACTCTCATTTCGCGGCAGCGGTCCGGGCACTTATCGCGCAGGAGAGAGAATGAGGCGCGCGTTCCGTCAATTTCATACCGCGGAACTACCGAGGCGCCCCCAGCGGAGTATGCAGCTGTCACACCACCTGTCGTGCCCGCCGCTGCGTAGAGGGATTCCTAGAGGAAAGGACGGGGGGATCGTAGGAGAGGAGAGAGAGGGGGCAGGGACGCGGGAGCAGCTCCGTAGAGTAGAGGATTCCTAGAGGAGAGATTGGGAGAGGACGCGGATGCACTGTGAGGATGTGGGACGCGGGCGCCGCTCCGTAGAGTAGATGATTCCTAGAGTAGAGGAAGGGGGTGAGCGTAGGAGAGCATAGGGGGAAGGGACGCACTGTGGGACGCGGGGGCTGCTCCGTAGAGTAGATGATTCCTAGAGGAGAGAAAGGGGGTGAGCGTAGGAGGAGAGAGAAAGGTGGAGGGGACGCACATGCGCTGTGGGACGCGGGAAGGAGGGACGGACTAAGCCCCCTCCAAACACATGCAAGCAAGATTAAGGAATGGGGTCAACCTGGGCGACAAACACCACCTGCCTAGCCATTGCTAAGCAGCCTCTCTGTGCTCTCGGCCATGACTCAAGGAATGGGGGTCAACCTGGGCGACAGACACCACTTGCCTAGCCATTGCTAAGCAGCCTCTCTGTGCTCTCAGCCATGACTCTGGTGACTGTAGTAGTGGTTGACGGCCTTCATATTACTACAGTGTTCTGGTTCGCATAATGGGTGCTTCCCTACTTCATGAAAGTGGCCGGACGTGGTACGCGGGACGGCGGACGCGGGACGGACAGAGCCCCCGAGCATAAGATGCTTCGCATCTAATAATTCAGGAGCTCTTGCTATATCGGAGAAATGGAGGAATTTTAGCAGTCAACCTTTTCAAACATTTCGTTGCGCCGGGTAATGCGAACAAATTTTATCATCATCATGAACGAACACGCGCTGACTTCGTCGTCCTGCTCCTCTTCGTCCTCTTCTTCAGCTTCTGCGTCGTCCCCAGCGACAGAATAATACAGAGAAAGAGGGAGAGGAAAATGCAGATATAGAAAGAAAGAGAAAGCTATATATAGGGCTTAAGGCAGGGAAAAAAGCAGAAGAAAACAAAGAAAAAAGTCAGTGTTTCGCCACAAGGCGAAGCAATGAATGCGTTAGCAACAACTTGGAATGTCAAGAGACGAATGGCAAGCAGATCGAAACGTGCAGCGCGCTGCTCACTCACACATGACGCACGAAAACAACACGCACAGGACGAGAGCGAACTAACAACTTCACAGCTAGACACTTAACGCACAGCTCAAAAAAAATTCCCCATCTCCCGCTAAAGGGAACCATGTGTGGATGCGAAGCAGCGGGGAGATAATTAGCTTGAGCGGGAGGAACGTCGCCGCTCTCATTTCACGGCATCGATCCGGGCGCTCATCGCGGCGCTGCACAGGAGAGAGAATGAGGCGCGCGTGCTCCGTCATTTTCATACCGCGGAAATACCGTGGCGCCCCCAGCGGAGTACGCAGCTGTCACACCACCTGTCGTGCGCGACGCTCCGTAGAGGATTCCTATAGGAAAGGAGGGGTGGACCGTAGGAGAAAAGATAGAGGGGAGGGGACGTGCATGCGCTGTGGGGGTGTGGGACGCGGGAGCCGCTCCGTAGAGTAGAGGATTCCTAAAGGAGAGAGGGGGGAGGGGACGCGCATGCGCTGTGGCGATGTGGGACGCGGGCGCGGCTCCGTGGAGTAGAAGCGTAGGAGAGGGATAAGGGAAGGGACGCGCATGCGCTGTGGGGGGTGTGGGACGCGGGGGGCTGCTCCGTAGAGTAGAGGATTCCTAGAGGAGAGAAAGGGGGTGAGCGTAAGAGAGAGAGGTAAAGGGCACGCGCATGCACTGTGGTGGTATGGGACGCGGGAAGGAGGGACGGACTAAGCCCCCTCCATACACATGCAAGCAAGATTAAGGAATTGGGTCAACCTGGGCGACATACACCACCTGCCTAGCCATTGCTAAGCAGCCTCTCTGCTCTCGGCCATGACTCAAGGAATGGAGTCAACCTGGGCGACAGACACGACCTGCCTAGCCATTGCTAAGCAGCCTCTCTGTGCTCTCGGCCATGACTCTGATGACTGTGGTAGGGTTGACGGCCTTCATATTACGACAGTTTTCTGGTTCGCATAATGGGTGCTTCCCTACTTCATGAATGTGGCCGGACGCGGGACGCGGGACGGACATAGCGCCGAGCATAAGATGCTTCGCGTCTAAAACGACGCACGAAATGTATTCACAGCTACAGACAAGCGCGAACTAACAAGTGTCACGGTTGTTACTTCGCTGTGTTTGAAAAGCGTGCTCTTTTCGCAACGGGAGGACTGCCGCGGGCGAAGTCACCTTCGTGCGCTCGGTAACTACAACGCAATCCTTCCGGCGAAAGCCCAAGGCGTGCAATTCTCCCCCACCGCGAGATAAGCGCGCGCGCGCACGTGCGTCTACCCCCCACGGGGCAAAGTGCGCGTGGGAGATGAGCGCATGAGCGCGGGCGTCGCAACGAGCGGGGTGCCGAGCTAAGGCCCCACCGAGCGCGTTTTTTGCGCCATCTGGCTGGTAATGCTAAAACACGCTGAAAACTTCCTGTATATATATAGCTCACTGCTTGAACGATCAAGGATGTGCGCTTTTGTGGCCCAGCGGTTAGCGCTGCGCGCTGCAGAGCGAGAGGTCTCTCGTTCGATGCCGCGCGTCAGTAACATTTTTCTGAATTATTTTTCTTTGTGGCTTTTATAAATATACAGATACATATACATATACGGGTCATGACGGCGGCGGTGACGCCGACGCCGACGGCGAAAACCAGCCGAGAGTGTCCATATAATTGCTATCGCAATAAGAAGACCGAAAAACAGATAGAGAGAAAGAGACACAGAAAAAATATATAGAAAAATGCAGCTCAAAGCGGAAGAAAGAACGAGTGGAAGATAAAGAAGCAAATAAAAAGAAAGAAATATCGAAAGAGAGGAAATACATCAAAACGGGAAGCGAGAAATAGAGAGAAAGCGAAAGAAGGAAGAGGAGGGGAATGGCACAGAAAATCCCCGTAACACGACTCACGCGACATGCCGCGCCATACAGATGTCGTTTAAGTGGGGCAGTGACACGAGCTTGGAAGGGCTGCTGCTTCTTCGGGAGTCCGAACACTAGCTGCGCCATTGGTTTCAGCCTTTCACCACAAGAGCAAGCTGCGCTCATTTTCCCTTCTTTCTTTCTTTCTTTCTTTCTTTCTTTCTTTCTTTCTTTCTTTCTTTCTTTCCTTCTTTCTTTCTTTCTTTCTTTCTTTCTTTCTTTCTTTCTTTCTTTCTTTCTTTCTCTGTTTCTTTCTCTCTATCTCTCTTTCATTTTTTTTCTTTTTTTCTTCCTTTCTACCTCGTCCTTTCTACCTCGGCTTAACCTCCTCCGCCAACACTCCCCGCGGCCTTTTTGCCACCGGCTGTAGCATCGCAACCGGGAAGATGGAGTTACTACGCCTGAATTTCATTGGTAAGTGCGAAGAAAGCGAGGGGCACAAGAAGAATCGCTATATTTGTCACAAACATACCAAAGATAGATGGACCCCCCTTGGCTGTCTTCTTGCCAGACATTCGCCTCCTGAAAGATTAAGCGGACAACTCGCAATACAGGAATATCACCGCGGCCAGAAGTTACTCCT
>JALIZH010006313.1:0-14539 GCA_030522465.1 Rhipicephalus appendiculatus | reverse complement strand
TGATTTCCATACTACCACTTGGCATTTATGTTCGTCATACAGTCACGTCACGCAACACCAAATTTGGTGTATATCAAGCTAGCGAAACGGCCGTCAGGGCGCCATGAGCGTGGCATGAAAATCTTGTATAAGACATGCAGGTCATGATTTTCATATTACCACCTGTCATTTATGTTGGCTATGCAGAAATGTCTAATCGCACCAATTTTTGGATATATCAAGTTAAGAAAACGGCCACGAGAGTGTCATGAGCGTGGCATGCAAGTCATGTTGCACAGGACATGTGATGATTTCCATATTACCACTTGACATTTATGTTCGTCATACAGTCACGTCATGCAATACCAAATTTGGTGTATATCAATCTAGCGAAACGGCCGTCAGCACGCATGAGCGTGGCATATAAATCACGTTATACATGACATGCAAGTCATGATTTTCATGTTAGCACTTGTCATTTATGTTGGTCATGCAGAAATGTATCATCGTACGAATTTTCGGATATATGAAGTTAAAAAGACGGCCTCAGGGGCACTATGGCTATGGCGTGTAAATCATAGTCTTCATGACAAGTTATTTTTGATTTTCATGATATGACCAGTCACTCCTGTTTGTCATACAGTCATGTTATTCCATATCAATTTTGGTATAAATCCCAATAACGATACGGCCAGGAGAGCTCAAAGTAGTTGGCGGCTAGATAGATAGATGGATAGATGGATAGATAGATAGATAGATAGATAGGTAGATAGATAGATAGATAGATAGATAGATAGATAGATAGATAGATAGATAGATAGATAGATAGATAGATAGATAGATAGATATGCTCAAAGTCTGCAGTAGAAAACAGCGCTACAAGACGGGACGAAGAAAGGACACAAACCACGGCGCTGACTAACAAAGCACATTTGGTTGTTAGTCAGCGCCGTGGTTTGTGGCCTTTCTTCGTCCCGTCTTGTAGCGCTGTTTTCTACTGCAAATCATGAACCAACCAGCCCAAATGCGTACTCTAATGCTCAAAGTCGCCGATGTTCGCTAAGAAACGCTTCGCATTTAATAAACTTCAGTTTATAGTCTGCGCTCGTCTATTGTATGTGTTCCTTGTAGTGTTTGTGTGTTCACGCGCAGCGTTTTTTTTTCCAGTACGTTATGTGACCAAGTCCGTGGTCACTGATGTTTACGGGTAAACAGTGCTCATATGGACAAGGGAAAGAACAGCATAGGCGCTCTTTGATCTTTCCCGTTAAGGCATTGTTTTTTTTCTGTGAAGGTCTATATGCCTAGTTGCAACCAAATAGCGTCCCATCTATGCATGCAAGAACTCCTAGCGCCTATTTACCACATAAATTGGGCAAAGTGTCCTACTCACCAATGGTCCACGAAAAAAAAAATCAGTTTCGCCGCAAGTTCGAAGCAATGAATGTGATAGCAACAACTTGGGATTTTACCCGAAGAACAGCAAGCAGATCGAAATTTGGAGCGCGCGGCTCAAGCGCAAAGGACGCACGAAAATAACACACACAGGACGAGCGCGAACAACGTTCACACTTGTTACTTTACTGTGTTTGAACAGCGTACTTTTTTCGCGAACAGGGCCTCTGCAGCGAGCAAGGTGACCATTGTCAATGCCACCTAGATTTCAGGCCTGCTCACTGCCGCCGTAATGTCACGCGTCTTGAATGAGCGAGCGCGCACGGGAGGCTGTGAAGCCATTGCCGCCATCGTCTTCTGTGAAAAGATAACACGTCCGGAGCGAATTTTACATGTGAAATAGCTTAACTTAGCCTTTTCCGTCAGGATTGGCGCTGGTTTAAGGAATGTATTACACTGTAAATTTTTCTGGTGATTTACCTGTAAGTCATTTATTATTCCACTTAAAAATAAAAGATCGTACGCACTCGAACGTGTGACCGATTTACATGAGCAAAGTTTCATGGCCCAACAAATTCAGGAAATGAATAAGGTTAATTTTATTCAATCCTAATTCTTTATTTACACCTCTCCCTCCCCATACACACATGACACACTGTCCAGAAGATGCAGAGAAACTGTTCCTATTCATTTGCAAAACTTCTGCAGTTTTCTCTGATGAGTGAGCGCTTTTGTACTGTCATGCCGGTTCTTGGATCGCTGTGCTTGGTAGTCGTCCTTAAGTATTCCGGCTTGAAATAGAGCTCACACACCTAAAAAACCATTTAAGAAAGCGATTTACCACATGCCCCTTATTGACTAAGGTACAAAACAGGGAAATCTTTGAGGTGTCTACGGGCATTCAAATACGGCTGAAGAGCAGCGGTACATATTGCAAGGAAATAAATTAGACGATAGAAATAAAATAGGCGAGACGGGCGCAGAATTATAATACCGCAAAAAAATGGTCGGAGCAGTGGTCAGAAATGCTACGTACTACATAACCGATGCACGACGCCACGCACCAGCCCTCCTTGCCTTTTCTCTACAAGGTAATCGGATGTGTTAAAATACGCCCGCAGTGCTACGCACAAATAGCGTTATGCTTACCGACCCTGAAGGCAAAACGCCTGTTCTGAGAATATATCGCCACGCGCGATTATTGCTTCATTTTGATGTGTTCGGGGTGCGAGCAGTAGAACGTAAAATGCATCTTCTCGCTCCGCTGGTGTCGGTTGAGCGGAGAGTGAAGGTGCGTCTACTTCGTGTCACCGTCGTTTTGCAGCCAAGCAGACCGCTTCTCGGCAAACGCGCTCGTGAGAAACGCTAAATCTATGCAGTTCCAATCACTGTCTCGGGTCACTACGTTATCGCGAGGGTGAGCGTCAGCGACGCTCAGCTAAAAGTGTCTAATGTCAAGGCTTACGCTAACAAGTCAGAAGCACACACGACAGCATTTTACAGAAAGAACCGAAGATGTTAGAGGTGGTGCTTTAAAAAAAATCGAAAACATACCTTCGAATCACGCAGAGAATGCATGTGGATGTCATCCCAATGAACGGCAAGCTCTCATATCGCTTTTTGGTCGTCCTTGGGGGATGAAAAGACTTAGATCTCTGGCACGTTGTCAATAGCGGCGTTAGTTGGGCCCGCAGCACTGCCCCATTCGGAGAGCTTGCAGGTGTGCACTACGCGAACATTCAGTGAACGAAGCACATCATATCACCACGCAGCACTTCACAGACGCATAAAAACACGGTCATCTTGATTCAGTCGCCAAAAGAAGCACCAGCACACCACGACAGGCTTCTTCAGCCTTAGCAAACCTGCTCTCTCGAACGGCGGAAGCATGCGCACTTCTACTCGGCAGGAGACGAGGGTCAAAACTGAGTGGCGTCAGAGGCCATGCCCGGAGTATGAGCAGGCCTGAATTATTTTTGTAGGTGGCATTGCCTTTGTGTGCTCTGCAACCTAAACGCAATCTTTCCGGCGAGAGGACACGACGTAAAACCGTGCCCATCCCAAGATAAGCGAGGGCGCGTTCATGGGCGACTAGGGCAAAGGGAAGGTTGAGGGCAGGTTGAGGCGCCAATGCGTCGCAACGAGTGGCGCCCAGCGCGCACTTCGAGCCATCTCGCTAGTTCGCTGGTAACGAAGAGAACACGCTAATATTCCCCCGAGATCAGCGTACCGTCAGCGGTGAATGGTGTATATAAGTAGCCTGCCGTTAGTATGCTGAAGAACGTGCGTTTCTGTGGCCTAGCGGTTAGCGCCGCGCGCTAGGGGGCGAGAGGTCGCCCGTTCGGTTCCGCGCGTCGGAAAACATTTATCTGGGGTGCTATGCAGGATGGCCCGAGCTTCTCGGGCACACGGGTTTGCTCCGAGCTCGCACTGCGGCGGTCATGGCACAAAGACAGAGCGGAGCGCGTGATAGCAGCATTGACAAAAACGGCTACACGAACGAGCGTGGCGTCAAAAATGCATGTGGGGCATCTGCGGCGGTAATCAAAGAAACACCGCGTGCGAACACGTCAGCGCCGCCACTCAGTCCACATTTCAACAGTGCAGCGACGTCAGCGTGATTGTCGCGCCTATCTTTTGCCAACTCAGCATTGCGCCTCCCACAGGCGTGTTCGTGGGCATTCTTCCACTTTCGGGCATTTTCTTTCGTTCCACCCGCAGCATGGAAATTTCCACTCTCGAAGGCAACAAGGGTGCTCACGCTACACTCTGGTGCAGCTCGTTTGGCTTCTATCAAATATTGCGGATAAATATACGGACAGGTTGTCACCAGGGGCGCTCGCATCATTGCGGCAACGCGGCTGTGAGTGGTACGTCGTGAGAGCGGTGAAATTGAATGCGAGACATCGTAGTCACGTGATGATATAACCTTTGTTTCTTCGTGCGTGTGTGCACAGTCTGCGCGATAAAGCTGATAGATTAATCGTACCGCTTGCTGGCGTTGCGGCGTGAGCACTGCTCCTTGGAAAGCGCAAACGCGGTGGGTGGACCCGATCTTCGCCGCGGGCGTCTGTCAATCAAACTGATTGACGCGTGAACTCGGGTACAAACTCGTTGATTCTGAGAAGGCCCCAGTTCAACTCGTGACTGTCATGGTGCCGGTGTGACTGTCAAAGGTTTCATGCGGTGGACGCTAAGCAGCAGCTTCTTTGCGTATAAAATAATTTGGTCAGCCTTTACTACTTGTGCAAGGCTGGAGCCATAGAGGAGCTTGTGATCACCTAGCTTCTTCCAGCGTTTTAAGTCGGTCGTCTACTCAGTCTGCTCGGTATACGCTTCGAAGTAAAGAACGCATCAGCTCCGTCTTAATTTTGATTATACTAATTAGGCAGGACTTAATTACCATTATATTGAACAGTATTGCATTGATTGGTAAGGTTTTAATTAAAACGACAATAATTACCTCGGGTGCAATTAGCACGATCTTGATTAGTATGCAGCTAATTAACATAAACCTAATTCGCATGATCTTGATTAGCATCATATTATTAAGGTCTAATTAGGATGACTTTACTTTGCGTGCTTCTAATTAACGTCACGTTAATTAGCCTGGTATTATTTAGCACGGTCATAGCTTTACATGCCTTCATTAGCATGGTCTTAGTAATGGCTTCATTAGCTCGATGTTAGCATGCCTTGGCTGAATTACTTGTTCATAGCATCTCTTGACTTATTTAGCTAGGTGTACCGCCCAGCCACTTAGCTAATCAGCCGGGCGCACGTCCTCGGGCAGCGAGCACACCATGAAGGGATGAAGAGGGCGCGCGCCAGTCGAGCAACGCGCAAGAATGTGCAGGCTGACTATGATGATTGTACACGTGGCCTCGGGTTTAGCTACGGTCGCGATATTGTAAGGTGCTCGGCCGGAACTAATCTCAAAGGCCACCGTGCTAATTATTCTAAAGGATACTTAGTACAGACATTAAAAGCTTCAAAAGGAATTTAAACAGCCCCTGCCTTTAAAAAAATATCATCAGTAAACCATTCTGACACTTTTATTGCATGGGTGCACTTCTGCACTCAGTGGAACGGCAAACAAATGAAAGAACATGCCTCTGGTTTGAAAAAACACCGCCCAATTTTGTCGACCGTCCTTGATGTGACGCCGCGATACATCGTAACCAATGGAACGCAGCGGGCGCTGATTGGTGGATCTGACCTTTTCGTACTGTTGGCTCGTTCAAAAGGGGATGTCGCCAAAGCTCGGAAAGATGCCGAGTTTCGCCAAGCTCGGGCCATCCTGCATAGCGCCCCTGAATTATTTTTCTTCGTGGCCTATATATATATATATATATATATATATATATATATATATATATATATATATATATATATATATATATATATTGTGAAGAACGAGACACAGAGAGAGCACCCGTTCCTGGGTCGGCTGTTCTATTCTGCTTCTTCTTCTACGCTCTCAGCCCGTGTCCCACAGCTGCCGTGCCGCTCTTCATTACATTCGGCCTCACTGCGGACCTGACAAAGAAAGCAAAGAAACGAGAGGTCTGACTGTTTACTTCAGGCGCGAGACATGCACGTCAAAGTTATTTCTTTTTCGCTTATCGCGAGTGAAGTTCGCATCTGAGGTGCTCACACGCCACGTATTTTCTCCTACGCGTTCAGTAATTCTGAATGGCCCGTCGAACTTAGCGAGTAGCTTCTTGCCCGGCCCGCTGCCGCCCCTTTGCACCCACACCTCGTCACCGATGCTGTAAGCAGAAGCAGGTTTACGGCGTCTATCATAGTAGCGCTTTTGATTTTCCTGGGCGTGAGTGGCTTTCTTGATCGCCGCAGTTCTTATCTTCTGACAGGCCGATTTGCGTTCTTCGGAGCGTGTGACTATAATGGGAGCATCTAGACTAAGGACCGCTATCAGCTGTGGCAGTTTGCCATAGACAATCTCATACGGCGTTTCCCCTGGTGGACGTCTGAAGTGCCGTGTTAACTGCAAACGCGGCTGACGGAAGGTGGACGTCCCAGTCGGCCTTTCCCTTTTTCTCAACTCTTGTATATGGAGCGAGTCGTGCCTGGATGCTCTGGTTGGTTGGCTCTGTAAGGCCGTTTGCTTGCGGATGAAACGCGGATGCGTAGTGGTGCTGCACACCTGCCGTGGAAAGGTACTTCTTTAGTTCTCGGCTACGAAACGTCGTAGCCCGATCAGATATTAACTTTTTTGGTAAGCCATGCCTCCATTCAAATCGGTGTTTCAAGAAATCGATCAGGTAAGTGGATGCAAGAGATGGCACAGCCTCCACTTCCACGTATTTCGACAGGTAGTCTACTGCTACAATGATGTAACGGTTTCCCGCATTGGTGGTGGGTAGAGGTCCCATGTAATCGACGCCAACGGTGTGGAAAATAGTTTCGGGTATCCGGATAGGTTTTAGTAATCCAGGCGGACACCCAGGCAGTCGCTTGAACTGCTGACAGATTCCGCAACTGGCGAAATAAGAGCGGACGCTACTTTGCATCTTCGGCCACCAAAAACGTTCTTGCAGTTTGCGGAGCGTGGCTCGTTGGCCAGTGTGTCCACCTTCTGGGGAGTCATGAATGGCTCGTAATATTTCTGACCGGTAGGATGTAGGAATCACCAGGAGGTAACGTTCTTCAGAACGGTCCTCTCGCCAGTGACACCGGTACAATGTGGCATTGCGCATCACAAACATAGAGTTTAAATTGTCGGCGAGAGATGCAATAATTGCGGCCAAGTCTTTGTCCTCCTGCTGGGCTCTGGAGATATCCAGCTGGGCGAAAAAAAATGTGGTTAGCCTGATTTGTTGCCCGCAGTCCAGGGGGTTCCGTGAGAGGGCATCGGCGACGTTGTTGAGGCCCCCGGCGCGATGGCGAACATCGAAGTCGTATTCTTGCAACGTCATTATCCACCGGGCAAATTTGTGCTTTAGCTGCTGCTTCGAAAACATCCATGCTATTGCAGCGTTATCAGTAACCACCGTGAATTTGCGCCCGAAAAGGTAATGTCGAAATTTATCATCGACACTCCATACCACTGCAAGACATTCAAGCTCATTGGAGTGATAATGGCGCTCGGTGTCTGAAAGTTTCCGGCTGGCATAAGCGACAACATGTTCTATGCCATCTGGGTCACGCTGGACTAGCACTGCCCCTAGGCCAACTTGGCTGGCATCGGTGTGCACTTCGGTGGTCCAGTCCTCATTGAAGTGACTTAATATTGGGCAACAAGTGAGCTTTTGTTTTATTGTTTGAAAAGCATTTTCTTGCACGACGCCCCATTCAAACCGTGCGTCCTTTTTAAGAAGACCGCTCAAGGGAGCTGCGATCGAAGCGAAGTGGGGAATAAACTTTCGCAAATACGAAGCCATGCCCATAAATGACTGGACCTGCTTCAAACAGGTTGGAGTGGGAAATTCCGAAACTGCAGCGATTCGCTCCGGGAGTGGCTCAATGCCGACAGGGGATATATTATGTCTCAGGTAGGAAATCTTCGACAGCCCGAATTGGCACTTCTCCCGGTTTAAACGGAATCCTGCGTCATAGAGTCTATGTAGTACTTTGTCCAAATTGCGTAGGCGATCATCCTCTGTCTTGCCAACGACAAGGATGTCGTCCAAGTATACAACACAGGCTTGATTTTTTCAGTGGTCCTAGCACTGAATTCATCGCACGCTGAAATGTGCTAGGAGACGTTCGCAGTCCGAATGGCATGCGGTTAAATTCAAACAAGCCCGAAGGTGTGCGAAATGCTGTCTTGCATTTATCTTCCTCCGCGACGTTGATCTGCCTGTACCCTGCGCGTAAATCGAGCGACGAAAAGAACTTGCAGTGGCGTACTGTATCAACCGCGTCATCAATGCGGGGTAAAGGGTAAGAGTCGGGCGTTGTACTCTTGTTGAGCTGCCTGTAATCTACGCAAAAGCGTAGTGATCCGTTTTTCTTCCTAACAGCGACGACTGGCGCTGCCCACGGACTCGATGACGGCCTAATAATGCCCGCGGCGAGCATTTCGTCGACTTGTTCGGCGGTCACTGCCCGCTCTCGTTCAGCGTATCGCCGCAGTGGTACGCATATTGGCGGATGGTCTCCCGTTGGTATAGGATGCAGAAGCAAATTAGTGCCCGGGAGCTCTTCCGTATTGTCAGCGAACACTGGCTGATGGCGGGCCAGTATAGAACTCAGGGTAGGCGAAGTGGACTGCTCACCTGTCGGTGGTGGCAGGGTTGTGGCGGTAGTCCCAGCTGTCGCAGGCCGGAGCTCCACGTGGCCGCGATGAATGGTGAGCTGCATGTCGTCAGACAACAAGAAATCAACTCCGAGGATCATGTCGGCAGGGGAGGTCTTCAAAAACAGGAATAGCCGGAAGAACTTTAATCCCCGCTGACGTCCGGACTGAAATGTCGAGCATGCCCACTGGCAAAGCACTCCCTCCAAGTCCGCAGAGGGCAGGTTGCGTCCACGGCCGGAAGGTGTCCGGAGCATGATGTCGGTGTAGCGCCGTCCGTTCCGCACCGGTATCCACCAGAGCAGATAAGTCTCCTATTCCCTCGACGTGAACTTGCATTCGAGGAATTTGACAGGCCTGGTAGCGCATTCTGGTCGGCAAAGGTTCACGACACTCCCTAGCGATGAGGCCGATGCGACCACACTTGAAGCACCCATGTCGTGTTGAGGAAGGCGTTGAACGGTCAGTCTGTGACGTGTCCAAGCTCAGACAACGGCGAGTGTTCTGCTGTAGTTCGGCTGCCTTCTGAGCGAAAACCTGGGGTGACGCTTCAGGTGACTGGGAGGATAAGATGGCAGCATGGGTACAGTCAACCAACCCATCAATGACGTACTGGCGGGCAGCTGGAGACATCCATGTAATGCCACATTTGTCTAGAAGCCTGAGCTTATCGTAGACGTATTCACGGACATCTTCAGAGAAAGCCTGCCGACGCGATCGCATGTGCATGAAGTGGTAATCGTATGCGGAGGGAAGCGGGTGGAAGGCAGTGACGAGGGCTGTAGACCAGTCGCTCCAGGAGTTGTACTTGCCGCCATCGTATTGCTGCCACGCCTTGGCGGAATCACGCAGTCGGCTTTCGGCTAGCAATAGCTTTATGTCGTCAGTCCAAGCATGACGACGGGCCAAGGAATTGATCTCGTGCAGCCAGATGTTTGGATCTTGATCGACGCCACTAAATTCAGGAATTTCGTCGAAAGATGGCGAAGGCAATGCGATGCATGTGCAGGCTGCTGTGAAGGAGACGGTGGCGTCTTCAAAACGCTAGGCCAGAGTAGCGATGGCCTGCATGAGCGCTCAGATGTCACTGGTGGCCACCGGCGAGGGATTACGCCTGGCTTCTGGCGACGGTACTGACGTTGCTTCAGTTGTGGTACCGGAGGTGAAGTCCATGGGAGCGTGTACGGCGTCCCTTGGAGGTGAAGCGGCTTGAGCAGCCAAGTCAGTTGAGTCCCCGACTGGAGCTGCAATGACACCTGCAGACAGCGCGCTGGCTGCGGTATCCGTGGTGGCCAGGTCGGATGCCGTGGTCACGGTAGCGGAAGCAGCGGGACGCTGGAGAGTGCGTCCACTCCCGTAGCACGGTTTCTGCCTGCAGGTCGTCGCGCAAAGGTTCGTTAAGCGGCTGCGCCATTGTGAAGAACGAGACACAGAGACAGCACCCGTTCCTGGGTCGGCTGTTCTATTCTGCTTCTTCTTCTACGCTGTCCAGCCCCGTGTCCCACAGCTGCCGTGCCGCTCTTCATTACAATATATATATATATATATATATATATATATATATATATATATATATATATATATATATATATATATATATATATATATATATATATATATATATATATATATATATATATATATATATATATATATATATATATTGCCACGTGGTCGTCACGTGGACGGAGACAGCAGTAGGCTTTTTGAAGGTCAGACTCTTTATTTGGCCAAACTTGTGGCCGCGCAACGGAAACTCAAATTACAGCAAGCAATGCACGCTGTACACTGACATCGGCGCACAGAGCATCGGTCGTCGATAATCTCATCATCGTTGGAACGCGCCGGCTTTTATGCATCACGCGTCAACATTCTAGCCTTATCAATGGGCGTCGCGCAAGCTCTGGAATAAGGTCGAGTGTTCGCGTCTTGCGCTAAGTATTGATGACAGTCTTTCAGGGCGTAAACCGAATACAGTAAAAGTGAAACATGAAACGCGCGTGGTAATGCCCCCCTCTGAAAAAGCATCGCCCCGATGCTTATAACAGAACATGAAACAAAAAAAGCATGCAAGAATAAATAACAACAATAAAGCAAGAATAAGCTTGAGTCCGCAGGTCCCTTAGCGCGCATGGATTGGTTTAAGGCGCACCACATGCACGACCTCGGGACGTGCCCGGCGTCTCTGAGAGTTCGAGATGCCGTCCGGGACAACCGAGTAGTCGAGTGCGCCGATACGTCGAAGTACCCTATACGGTCCGAAGTACCCTCGAAGAAGTTGTTCACTCAGTCCATGTCGTCGTATCGGTGTCCAGACCCAGACACGGTCACCGGGCTGGTATTCTGCATTGGGTCGTTGAAGGTTGTAGCGATGGCTGTCGGTCTTTTTTGGCACTGGATGCGCCGACAGGCCAGTAGTCGGGCTTCTTCGGCGCACTGGAGGTAGACGGCGACGTCGATGTTTTTCTCATCAGTGATGTTGAGTAACATGATGTCGAGCGTCGTTGATGGGCTCCTTCTGTAGACCAACTTGTATGGCGTCATCTGTGTCATTTCTTGTACGGCCGTGTTTTATGCAAAGGTCACATGCGGGAGGATGGAATCCCACGTCTTGTTCTCGATGTCGACGTACATTACCAGCCTATCGACTATGGTCTTATTAAGACGCTAGGTGAGGCCATTGGTCTGTGGGTGGTAGGTGGTGGTGCGGCGGTGGCTTGTTTGGCTATATCCCAAGATCGCCTGAGTTAACTCAGCAGTAGCTCAGCAGCAGTAACTCAGCAGCAGCATCACCGACAAAGGCCGTACCTTTGTCGGTGATGAGAACCTCTGGAGAGCCATGACGAAGGACGATGTTCTTAATGAAGAACTTGGCTACCGCGGCGGCACTGCCTTTGGGCAGGGCCGTTTTTTCGGCGTAGCGGTTGATGTAGTCGGTAGCTACGACTATCCATTTGTTTCCGCAAGTCGACGTTGAAAACGGCCCCAGTAGGTCCATCCCAATTTGCTGGAACGGCCGGCGAGGTGGTTCGATCGGCTGAAGAAAGCCTGCTGGCTTTGTCGGCGGTGTCTTGCGTCGCTGACAGTCTCGGCAAGTTTTTATGTAGCGAGCGACGTTGGCGGCAAGGCGTGACCAGTAGTACTTTTTCTGTATACTTGCGAGCGTGCGGTAAACACCGAGGTGTCCAGCCGTCGGGTCGTCATGTGGGGCCTAGATAACTTCTGGTCCCACTGCTCAAGGAACCACGAGAAGGTTTCTGGCTCGAAGTGGCGAGAATTCCTTCTTTATGAGAACGCCGTTTCACAAGAAAAACCACCCAAGTCCTCGCTTGAATGCCTTCTGAACAATGGCGGTCTTGCCTTCGAGGTACGCCAAAAAGCGCGCCTGGGTTCCGGGTCGCTCGCTATTGTTCGGAGAGGTCGTCGGCGGCGGAGGATCTTCGGTGTTTCGTCGTACAGCAATCGCACCCCCCATCGCTTGTTGCCCTTAGTTTTCCGGATACGGGCTAGGTGATTGGCCCCTGGTTGGGCCAGTGTACGGCACACGGTGTGGCGAGGTGTAGCGACCGGGCGACGGGGAACGGTATGGTCGCTGATGTTGCCACCCTGCCCCGGCGATGTAGTCGGCGATGTCGCGAGGTCGTTCGCCTGGCTGCGGACGCGGCGCGTTGACGGCGAATCCACGTAGCCCCATCTGCCGGTACTGGCCGCGGCGGTACCGCAGCTTCCCCGCAGTGGTAGCAGAGTGGGCGGTGATCGGGGGCGCGAGACATCGGTGTTCCTCCGAGCGTTGCGCTGGCCGACATTTGGTCGGTATACAGTAAAAGTGAAACAAGAAACGCGCGTGGCAATATATGTATATATACATATACATACGCGGGGCATGACGGCGACGGCGACGCCAACGCCGAGGCCGACAGCAAAAAAAAGCCGAGAGTGTCCATATAATTGATATCGCAATAAAATGAAAAAGCAAGCGCATGGGCGGCGAATACCCACTGACATTTCTGAACTGATGCTACTAATACTTTAGAAATTCTGTAATGAATCGGCGGGTATAAAACAGTGATAATAAACGGAACTGCGCGCTCCAGAATGGCTGGTAAACCTTATGTATGGATGCCTTCGGCAGTGGTTTTCTTTGGACTTTAGGACATGAGTGAACGTCAACTGGCCCACATTTAGCCGCTCGCTGAGTTTATAGTGAATGTATCGATGGGGTGACCCACAGCCGCTGCATTTTAATGACGGCAAGACGTAATGACGTTGTCGAACTCAGCAGTATAGCGAGTCTAAAAAGGCCTGAAGTGGCAAAATAAAACCTGCGTCAGCCTCTATGATGTGTGTCATATTACAATCGTGTAATGTTGAATTTTAGAGCTAAGAAGAACACATGCATTTTCATAGATATAAATTATCTGTCTGTATGATTTCTTTCATCCACAATTATTACACGGGTATCAATTATTGTTGAAATCATGTACTTAAACAAATACATAAAAATATTACAGCCTCCTAAGAAAGGCGTATTTATGTACATGTAACGCAATTATTATAGGCCTAGCGATGTACCAGTTCGCAGCACCCGCCTTGTAAGCTGACCTGCCACATGGATCACACCGGTTTTCAAAAGAATGCCAGACATGTGCAGATCTTGTCACAAACCTTTCATTCCCCGTATCACCAGCTGTAGAAATAATGGTGGAAGGAAGGGAAGGAGGTAGATTTTCGTGACCCAAACCCACCCAACTTAGCACTACTCTAGCTGTTGGGACTCCTTAGTAATGACCGAGAAAAAATTAGGCAGATCCCAAGTACCATGGGAATCGATGTTATGCGAAGCATGCGGTGGTAAGGTGACTGAGATGTAACTTTTTTATTCAGCGAAAAGTTACGAAATGACGCTAAAGATATGCACGAATGTTAAACGCACAGACATATGTTGAACAGTGGCATATGCTTCATATAACCAGTTGTTTACAGTTGCGTAACGATGTCAACAGCATCATGGGCATTACTAACACCAGAAGCGGTAAGCTGATACGTTGCGCTTGTGCTTGCGAGGATGGTAGCCCTGGATAGCGCTACGTTAACCAACTACAGTGGAAGGCGCTTAAGTATGCAATTGATGTTAACCCGACATGACTCCTTCAATATAAGAGTACACATGTAATGTCTTTAAAATCAGATAGCCAGCACTGCAATTACAAATGACGTTTCACCAACATTTCGCCATCATAGGGTCTTTTTGCAAAGCAGTTTCGAGACCGGACGTGGCTCTGTGGTAGAATACTTGATTGCCACGCAGAATGCTTGGGTTCGATTCCCCTGCTGGCCTCTACCCGCATATGGGTGTGGCTCATACCCGCATACCGCGGCCCGTGATTTACGGGTATGAGCCACACGTGTCTGGAGAAATAAGTTTGGCGGCGTAAGCGACGGTGTTATCACGTTATTCAAGTCACGAGCAGCTGGACATGTTCGTCAAATCCTCTTACCCTCCCACACTAACTTTTGGTCGACGTCAAGTTAAGGAGGTGATCACTAGAGCACCCATACGTAGGCGGCTAGATAGATAGATAGATAGATACGTAGGTAGAAACGCTCAAAGTGCTTGCAGTACGCAAAGAAATGCTTCGCATTTAAAAATGCACCGACGATTGCGATACTGCCTAATGCGAATTCTGAGTGCAGCTTCGCGTTCGGACAAGGCCAACTGTGTTTGATGTTCTGGCTATCCCCAAGGTATTGACTACATCATAAATCATATTTTTTTGTGAGGTAGCAGAGCACCCACTACGTCGTTATTCGTATTTCCATGGAATAAGCGAGGTAACCAATAGACGTATGTAAGGTATTATGTGCACTTTGTTGATACAGCGTATGGATGATGAAGATTAGGAA
>JALIZH010006310.1:0-15367 GCA_030522465.1 Rhipicephalus appendiculatus | reverse complement strand
GAAATCCCGTTTATTGAGGGGCGTACCTTGAAACCTTTGTATTACCGGAGATTCTTGGACGATATATTCATGGTATGGAACCACGATGAGGGTAGCCTTCTCCGGTTTATATGTGATTGCAGTGAACTCCACCCATCAATTAAGTTTACACATACCATTTCCAAAACTATAATTAACTTCTTGGACGTCACTGTCTCGATCGAAAAGAACGCCTGACAACAAACCTTTACAAAAAGCCTACAGACCGGCAGATGTACGTACCTACACTTCAATAGCAGCCATCCAAGACATTGTAAAACGGTTATTCCATATTCTCAGGCTTACCGGTATCGAAAAATATGCACCGACATACAGGAATCTGACAAACATGCAGGATACCTAAAGCATGCCCTATCACAACAGAATTATCCCGAAGACATTATTGACGATGCCATACTACGTGCTCGCAACGTCAACCGGAATACCATAATTAAGGAGCCAAAAACAGTATCAAAAACAACTTCCCAAACAAATCTTGTGCTAACTTACTCCTCATCAGTGCCGCGAGTTAATTACATACTTTCCCGCCATTTCTATATAATCAGGAAAAGCAAACGATCAACTTCCATCTTCGCGGAACCACCTCGCGTGGTGTACCGCAGGGATAAAAACCTGAAGGACATCCTTGCCAGAGCCAAAACAAGCCCTGCTAAAATTGAACCAGGGCGCCACCCCTGCGGAAAATCTCGGTGCAAAGTATGCCCCCACCATGTCACAACATGTGAATCAAAAGCAAGCTCCTCAGATTTCAAATTCAAAATCACAGAAAACCTTAATTGTGACTTCAGTAATGTGATATACATGCTACATTGCAATGCCTGCGGGCAAGAATAGATTGGCCAAACAGACACGCCGTTTCGACTGCGGTTCAATAACCACCCGTACCACACCACTTCGCTGCCGAACCTACCCTTATCCATACACTTACGCCTACCAAACCACAGCTTTGAAAATATCAGCGTAACCCTTCTACAATCAGGTTTTCGAAACAGGCGGGAGCGCGAACCACGAGAGGCATATATAATTTTCAAATTTAGAACATTAATATCCGGCATCAACGAGGACCCTGGCAGACTCTCCTGCCTCCGAGAGGTAAACCAAGATGTTTTTGCCAATAGGGAAACATAAATGGAGACCATGCTTGTTTCTTGATTGGCTCTTACGTCTGCAGTGTCCTTTGTTTCTCTTTTTTTTCTTTATCTCTTTTTTACTTTTTTCTCTTTTTCTCACATATGTAGAATATGCAGTGCCCACGCTCCCCTACCACTTGGGGGCTATTAACAAGGAACGAGCGGACATGATAGGTGGAAATCCGACCCATTAAGGAGACGCTCTTGCCTCCATGTGTGGCGGTGCAGACTCGTCCCGGCCACCGCGGCGACAGCTTTGGGTGGCCCTCCGCACCACGAGGACCGGTAAACACGAGATCATAAGCAGATGTGGATGCTCAACGACTCTCAACTGTGGACATTTTTTTCTCAATTTGTCGTGTTGTGTTGTGTCGAGAGTGTTTTTTTTTTTGTTCTCTGTTTTTTTTTTCCTCTTTCCCATTTCCTCTTAGATGTTTTCGAAGGCGAGTGAACGCCGCTAGAGACGATAGTTTAGCTCAACTCCTCACGAAGGGAGGACCCCTCACGAAACTGTTGGGAACTAAATAAATATTTGTATCCTTGTTGACAACCCTCCGTTGTGTTTCAACCCATTGCTGAACCAAGACAACTGGCCCATCAAACCATTATTGTCATTGATATATATATATATATATATGCCGGACATGCCGTCGATTGCGACTTCAAAAACCCGCCACGAATATCTATGTAACTGGTAACTGCTATCGTAACAAAATGCACCATCGACAACTACATGATGACTGCGTCGCAGGAAACCGATTCCCAAGCCATGTGGAATCTGCCAAATTTCGTATGCTGCATTTACACTGAGACGCCCCGCGGCGACAGCTGCGCGTAATCTGCTTCTGTGGCGCGACAACCGCAGGAACAGCCCTTTCCGCACCGATAGGTCCAAAACCGCTTTTGCGGCTCCATGTCGCCAGATTTCCACAACGCAAACAAATCCGATCTCGAGTCGAAAATTCGAAAAAAAAAAGCGGCGCGTTTGTCGTTTCTCAGTCGGTGAATCCAGTAGTGACAGGGAAGTCCACCGTAATTAATAGTTTCTTTTCGATATACGCCAACTAAAGCACAATGACTGTTGTCATGAGTAGCAATATATCTGAAACTACTCTTTCAAGTACAAGATGTCGCAACCTCGCAGAACGGGTTGCATTATCTCGGCGCGACCAGTCTTCTTGAGTTTTACAAATCAAGACGAACCAACCACCACTGCTTGCGTCGTTTCTTCTATGCATGGTCCTGGTCCTCAGAGATCTTCAGAGAGTTCATTGCCAGCTGACCCAGCAGGTCGATGACTAAGCTCCTGTACACGTGATTCGCCATCACGACATATATACGAACGCAACACGAGAGAAGAGCCGGAGGGCCGAAGGAACATGCGGGATATCCGGCGCCTGCTTTTTTGATTAGAGCTTCACAATGGCAATATAGTGTTTCGGCTGTGTGGTTGGTAAGTAGTGTGAACAATGCGGAATTTCGACGGCGCGAGAATTACGCTCGCAGAGGATGGCGGATTCCACAGTGTGAACGACCCTTCAAGAGCCCGTTCCTGCGCTGAGCGGTGTCACCGAGGACGAAAGTGAGCGACCGCTGAGTCTGTCGATATCACGAGCCACAAGCCCCTAATCTCGCTTTCTTTTCTTTCTACGCCATGTGCGCAGGCCCCTCGGTCGGAGCTCGCACGCATGCAGGGATGGCAGGTGCACTGCGGCTATAGACGAATTTCACAAGGAGGCTGCCATTTTTCCGCCGCAGCGCCGTCTAGCGTCTGCGATGTTTCGCCGCCGTTCCGGTGTGTGGGGATCTGCGGCGGTGTATGCGGAGTATGTGCTCTGTTCACAGGGTATTGCTGTTCTTCGTGGTACACGGTCAAAACACAGCAACGCTTCGCGAGTGTAAAGGCGCTAGTAAGTAATCGCTAAGCTGTCAGCATCGAAATGGCTGAAACAGAAAGCAGCGGCGACCCTCAAGACGTTCCCGCAGCGGGGCCGATGATATAGACATAAGAGGTGAGTAAATTTCAATGCATTCCTTAAGCAGCGCGTGTTAATGGGAAATTGGTTAGTATGTTTTGTTATGGCTGGCCTTGTGGGGTTCTGTGAGTATGCACTAACGTTAAATTGTCGGACAACTCTCGAAGTAATAGGTGAAACGTAAATATAGACGAGCGAATACCTACGCCATATTGCTATGCACTTTAAGTGCGCGCATTAGTGTTTAAAATTACTCTCGGGTTTCTTTGCCATGATTCTTTAAGTGCAATGTAACTCTATAATCGCTAACAGATCATCTGGTTCCGCTCAGAACGTCGCAATACAAAGTTTATGGAACGAAGGAAGCACAAACACCGATGCCTGTGTTATTCGTGTCGTCGTCGTAGTCAAAAGCTTGTGCCTGATCGTTGCGCAGGATAAGAAACAGATGTACGACGGATGAGCTCGAACTTCCGCGTAGAAGCAACACAAAGAGAAAATAAAAATAAACGTCTTGCACATCTGGAAGCACGGCATAGCGAAAGTTCACTTCGGCGCGAGCAGCCGCCACTGGCGATACGCTGAAAGTGCGCCCGTTTTCGGTAACATTGTTATCGTTTTCTTTTTGTTTTTTAAAGAAGCATCACCACGAGCGCACGTACCGTGTTCAGGTAACGACCTGGCCTAAACGATTTTTTGGTCGATTATTCACGACACTCGGGCTGCCGCAAAAAAAAAAAAAAAAAGTGCGGTTGTCATAAAACTGCCCCAGCTATCGTCGCAAAATTGACAAGTCGAGAAATGACGTGCCGTCGAAGAAACGCTAGAGGCACGTTCCTGCGCCAAAGAACTTATGTCATGCGGGCCTTTCTGTCATGCAGTTTGGAAAGGGCTCATTCGATAATCTCGAAATTGCACGCGCTTACATTTCGGTAGCTGCAGGCATCGTAACTCATGTGGATGCATAGAAATGGGCGATGTTGATGTTACAGCAGAAGAATTCTGGGCAAGACATTTTTTGTATTAACCGTCAGCTTTGACGTACGTTGCTTCTTTTTGCTGCAGATGATGGAGTGCACCAGCACCCAAGCAGAATCACAAGCTGGTGTAATGAAGAAACGGCCACAGCGAGACACCACATATAATAAAATATTTGTCGGATAAGAAGGCTTGTGACCTAAGTAAAGTCGTTTCGAAGTAAGGTGCACTCCGCATATGTCTTGGCTGTCAGCCTTTTGAGCTTTCATTAGTTGCTGTCGCAGCCAAACACAGCGCCGTGGTAGCCTGTCGACCTGTTCTCGACCGATATTCAGATTTTGGGCAGCACCACTGCTTCAGCGCATCAAAAAAATGAAATAAAAATGGAAACACATTGACATCTCAAGCGCCGCGCATGCAAAACGCGGCAATCCCCACACACCAGCGGCGGCGACGGAACGGCCGGTCGAGAGAGAGAGTGACGAAAATGCGCCGGTTCGAGGCTACGCTCCTCCTCTCCGTGAAAAAGGTCTATAGCTTCACTTGTCATAACGGGGCTCTTGGCTTGGTTCGTGACACCTGCAATGCACTATGTGGTGCGCGTAGCACTCGAACGCTGGCAGTGTCTGTGGCAATATGTAACGAATGTTACATTGCTACAACTATGGATCGGCAAAAGTTAAACACAGTTGGCGTTGCTCCAATACGAAAAGTGCATCCGTTTTTAAAGCGCACAACTTAGGCGCGCGTTCCTCCGTTGAGAGCCATCGCCGCCATCGCAACCGGCAGAGCGAACGAGGACGAATAGGGCGTATACTAGAACACTGCACATGCCGTGATTCTCGGCCCGGGCTCGTCCCGAACCCGCCACTCAATGAAGTAGTTTACCCGCCCAAACCTGGCCCTGTGACTCAAAAGCGAGACCCGGGCCCGACCCGAACCCAATAAAAAAATTTCACCTACACAGCCCGGCCCGGGCCACAGATCGGGCATGACTGAGGCCTGAGCCAATAATCTTGATGTAATTGTCCGAACATAGTATCGACAGGAAGACGGTTTCAGTGGGAAACATGTAGATTTTGTTGGCGCATGCCATGCTAACAAGTAGGCTTTTATCGACGGTATATCCTTGTACACAAGGACCTCGCTGTGGCAACAGTTGAGCGGACATACTGGGTACGATGTATGGTTATTCGGCAGTGGTATACTGTGCATATTTTACTACAAATACAATGGGAATCATTAAGATCGGTTGGTAGCAGAAATTCTATCAAGGACAGCAATTTGCAGCATGAATATAGTTTCAACAACGAGCGCAATGACAATAGGCGGGACGGAAGACAGAACTTTCTCTCTCTTCACATTGTTTTTAGTGCGCTCTCTACTGAATTTTAAAGCATGCTGTACCATCAAACCCAATCGTGCTTCGTTCTAGATATGTGGCGCCTGTCTTAAGCACAGTCTCACCTTACCACGACAAGAAAAATATATGAAAAAAAGCCAAATTTATTACAATTGTTATAAATACGGTAACCTCGATAAAAATTATGAGGAGTTCTGTACACCACGTGTACGTTTCTAAGCACGTATAAAGAGCCTAAAGAAAGAAAAAAATATTTCTTCTAGCATTATTTCTATATGTCACACTGGTGCTACTTTATACAGTCCACAGGGCCAAAGAACGTGTCTTCATCTGTTGTTTTTAAATGCGAAGCATTTCTTAGCGAACTTCGGCGACTTTGAGAATATCTATCTATCTATCTATCTATCTATCTATCTATCTATCTATCTATCTATCTATCTATCTATCTATCTATCTATCTATCTATCTATCTATCTATCTATCTATCTATCTATCTATCTATCTATCTATCTATCTATCTATCTATCTATCTATCTATCTATCTATCCGCCTACGACTTTGTGCTCTCCTGGCCGTATCGTTCATGGGATTTATACCAAAATTGGTATGACATAACATGACTGTATGACGGACATGAATGAATAGTCGTGTCATGAAAATCGTGAATAACTTGTCATGAAAAGTATGATTTACACGCCATGGCCATAGTGCTCTTGAGGCCGTTTTCCTAACTTGATATATCCAAAAATAGGTACGATGAGACATTTCTTCATGGCCGAAATAAATGACAGGTGGTAATAAGAAAATCGTGAACTGCATGTCTTGTACAACATGATTTACATGCCACGCTCATGGCGCACTGACGGCCGTTTCGCAACCTTTATATACACCAAATTTGGTATTGCGTGACGTGACTGAATGACGAGCACAGATGACAAGTGGTAAATGGAAATCATGACATGTCATGCGCAACATGACTTGCATGCTACGCTCAGGGCACTCCCGTGGCCGTTTCGCTAACTTGATATTTATTTTATTTTCAGTTATTTAGGCTTACTGCAATCACCATTCGGTGACTTTAGCAGGGTGGTACATAAAGTTGGTGCTCAAACAAATGGCAATACATGTGGCATACAAACAGAATGAAATACAATACAATAGACGTCAGACTCTGCCCAGGCGGCGCTGCGAAAAACGCCGCCACCAGCGCTCTCATCGCCGCCCTGGCCATAACTGGTAGTGCAAAGAGAGCCGCCCGCAAGCGAATGTGCGTAGGCCACTATAGAACCCCCCCTCTTTCGCTCGTGTTGAGGGCTGTTTCCTAAATATCAAGGACCTGGACAGCTTCTTCCGTCAATCCACCCTCGCTTCAGAAAAGTAGGAAGCTCATCAAAGTGAACTGCGGCGACAATGCAAAAGATGTTTCAGTTATTTCGGCGTGCTGCAACTCGCAAGCGCAAGCGAGCATCGTATGACATCGAGTTCGAGGCACTCCGACGTGCGTTCTGCAACGCCTAAATGCGTTAAATTTGGGCATATACATAATGTCAAAGCGATGAAGTACGTACACGAGCAATGTTTCTGACGATCAGTGGTACAAAGCTCGCTTTATCAGGCATGAATGGTCCCGGCGATTTTCGCCTTTGCAGTTGCATTCTCTCTCCATCTCTCGCTTCCTGTGCGTTGGACTGTTTTATTACGCATCCTCGAATGTACTGTTGACGGTTGTCTTTCGTTTGTATATACTGCAAATGGGGATACGTGCGTGTACACTTTCTCGGTGTACAACGAAAGGCAAAACCGTGGCCTCCGAGATAGCTCCGGCAATCGCGGAGACCCCGGGTAAGAAAAACCTGACGGTGGTCACGACCAAAACTTTCCGATTTACTTGTATGACGCACGTAGTTAAAGCCGGAACTTTGAACATTCAATGCGTACGTGCGCAATGCTGTGTGATGACGACCAGTTAAGATTATGGGTGGTCGCGGAGTGCGCGATGTTTATCGCGCGCTGCACCAGTCTGCATTTAACTGCTACACGGGGCGCACCGCGGTCTGAGGCTCTGCTGAGCTTCATAGTCAAGGTTACCACGGTTCTGCGTCAATGATACTCAACACACTGACATGAGACCCACATTATCACACTTTCTCATGCGACCGGCTGTGGAGAACACGAGTAATTCGCTTATCCAGTACGTTCGCAACGGCCCGTATCCAGAGCTCTCGCCATTATACTTCGTGCAACAGCTACAGAAATCGGTAAAACAAGTCCTTTACGTCCGTGGCAATTCACAACGCAACACTAGCTTCGACTGAAGCCTTTCTTCGTAGCGCGCGGAGCTGCTGCGTCTGCTCTTGTTTTCGCCGTCGTTCTCGCACGCACTTCATGGCGGTTCGGTTGCGCGTCCGACTAGCGGAGATAAATTCGTAGCTCTTTTTCTGAGTGTTCAATGCGCCAACACACCAAATATTTAGGTTACTTGTTGTTTCCAACTCGCTAGTTGCACCCTGTTGCACAGCAAACTGTGCAAGGGAGCCGGACTTTGCACTACCCAAAACTGCTCCAGCAGGTGGCGCTACGTGTCTGCAAAACTCCAGAGTCTGACGTCTATACAATGGCATACAAAGAAAGTGCAATACAGTTCAACTGCTAAGTGTAGCTTCTAATTCTGATGAAAACAATGCCAATGGTGGTACTGAAACAGTTGCATTAGTTAGTTTATTCCACTCGACTGTGGTGCGTGGAAAGAATGAATATTTAAAGCAATTGTTGCGTGTGGAAAAGGGGGTTATGGCGTAGTCATGCCTCTGCCTAGTTGATTAGGGAGAAGAAAAAGAAAAAAAATATCGGCTATATTGACTTTATATTGAACTTTAATTAGTTGATACAAAAATTTAAGCCTTGAGTTATGGTATCTTAGTGATAAGGGCGAAAGTTGCGCTCTGTTTAAAAGGTCTGTAACAGAAGTTATTGAAAAATTATTGTAAACAAAACGATGTATATATGATATATGATCGCATAAATACCATCATATATTTTGACATTAAGGGTCCCTGCTAACATCATTGCATGTCGGTCCTTCTTTCTGGCGTATCAATGTCTGATCAATTAGTTCTGTTCGCTTTAGAGCTCCATGAACTTAATTTAAGAAATCAACTGCCACAAACACGTAGTAGAGCCTGATTTGCGATAACGAGTACAGAGGCGGCTTCCTTGGGTTCTGACCGCCAGGGCTGGGCAGCACCGCGATACAAGTCTATCGCGATAGTATCTTAGACACACTTTTCAGTATCTGTATTTGTGTGTCGAGATACATTTAAATAGTGTATTTGTATCTCAGTAGCGAAATACTTTTACGATATAACGATTGCACCACGATAATGAGGTAGACACGGTTATCTCGTTACTTTTTGTCGGAAATGTGCTAACGGGCTTTAGCAAGGCAAAGGAAAACTGTTTTGGGCTAAGCCAAGCAGAGGCGGGCCACCGGTCGGTGACACTGAAATGGCAGCACAGGGTTCCCCAGGTGCACAGAATGGCACGTGGTAAAATCGCCCGACGCCGTTGACGCAAAAATCCCGTAAGTAGTGTCAGTCGCTGCCGGTGATAGTCGCTGCCTTTCGGGACCGGCGCATCTTCCCTCATTTTTTTTCGGTACCTTGTTGACCCGAGTAGAAATGCTGCAGGACTTTCCGTCCATGACGCCGGTATCTATTCGTTATAACACGAACTTGGGCTCCTCGCCAGGGATGGACTGTTCTCTTTTGCGAGTCTTGTGTTGCATACGAACGAGCGCTGTCTACAGAAACGCCTATTTGACAAGCTTCTAGTGCAATTAACGCAGCAACTTTCTCCGCAAAACACACCTTGCGTATAATCACCTAATTCACTGGTGGTCGTTAGTGGTTTCAGCGATATACTTGAGGTGCAAGTTCCAATGCGCCGTATCATGTGGTTCACAACATTATGCTGCACACGAGAAATGTCGTTGCGCAGCCGCAGCACACCTGAGAAAAAAGTATTCCAGTGTCTGTATTCCTGTATTTGTATTCCGGGATACGTTTTCGTCTTCTTGCAAAAGTATTTGCGGAATATCCCGTTACGTCCAAGACAAATGTATCTATCTCAGTATCTGTATTTTCGGCGTCCAGCTCGTGCAGTTTGATATGTTTATTCCAGAATACTTTTTCGAGTATCTCTTCCCAGCCCTGCTGCCGACGCAGTGTGGCGCGATGTCCGTTCATTCTAGCGCCCGCCCACTAATTTGAACTCCGCTTAATTAGAATGATCTTATAGACCCCTCCGAGTTCGAAATAACGATTTCTGACTGTTTAACATTTATTGCAGCGGTTACAAAATAACATCCCAGATACACAATAATAGCGAATGAAATTAATAATGCAAACAATAGTGAGATGTTAACCATAGAAGCACCTAGTCTATCAAGTAGCCCCATATACAAGAAGCAAAAGAAGTTCAGCACTTGTCCCCCATAAAACTTTTCCAAATAGCTTGCCCCACATAGAAAGCCTTTTTTTTCCCAGATGCAATGGTTGCGATATACGTTGGACAACGTATGTGGAAAAATCTTAAGAAGTGAGCAAAATCCGAGCCCGGCCTGACCCGAGCCCGCCACCTCAAACCCGGGCCTCTACCTCAGACCGCAGCTTCAGGCCCAAGGCCGGCCCGGGCCCGTCATGAAAACTGCTTTACCCGGCCTGGCCCAGCCCACGGTCCGGGTCAGCCCCGGGTGTTCGGGTAGGCCGAGCTCGTGCAGTGCTCTAGAGCGCACGCGGAGCGCAGCGGTGGATGAAAGACGGCGACAGCGAGGAGAGAGCGAGAAGGGAACGCTAGTGGCGAGACCACAGGTTCCGCGGCGGCCACTCGCGATGCCACAGCACTGCGCGCAGTCATGCATCGGCTCTTTGGGTACGCGCCCACGCACTGCCTTCCGTGGTCTCCGTGCTGGCGAGGCAGTCGCGCGGCCGTTGCTGTGAAATTGGCTGCACAAAGTATCCGCGCCCGTCGCGCTACTCACGACCTTGTATCCTTAATGTAAACCCTGTACCTATATACAAAAAAGTCTCCGCCAGTTCTTTTTGTAAAATTAGCGACGGAACTGGTGGAAGTGGGTCGCTAAACGAACTGTGCGACCGAGGTCCCAGGCCGCCGCCGCAGAATCCAGAGGTGCGGGTCACCGAAGCAGAAGCAATTGCCTCTATTTATCGCAAAATCAAAACACCTATGCAGCTGTGCTCAGAATGCCCATTAGGCAGTATCGTAATTGTTGTGGAATTTATTATGTCATTGCGATGAAGCAATCAGTGTTATTTGCTAAAGAAATAATTTTACGTATGTGTGTATGTAGATTAACCCATCTAATGATGGGGCGCTCTCGAGGGCCCCCTAAAATGAGCTCATAAAATTCACGAGGGACTTGCATTTCGTCAAGAGGCCCTACATCGAATTATTAGTCGGCACAGGCCCTCACTCATAGTAGCTTCACGGGAACACTGTTCAACCGTTTTCAGGCAGAGGGCGGCCAAAATCCTGCACAGCAGCGATTGTCCCCACACAAAGTTGAAGCATGGAGACGTCAGTAAGGAAGGTTGTGCATTTCAGTAGGGTGTATGTTTTCTGTCATGCACGCATGTCGTTTTATAACCTGTTACCATTTTGGTGAATACAGTGAGCTGTTTCTGAGAACAGCTGCAAGTTACATTTGCAGCCACAGGATGTACATGCCTAATGGGTGAAATGCAGAAATGCGTGTCTACTTGGTAATGCAAGTGTCTGCATACTAAAATTGCCGATGTAGTTGAAATCTTGGTGGCATATACTGCTTGTTCTTCATTGTCCGGAGTATTTTGGCTACGAAAAATCTCAACTGTGGTATTTTTCATCATAGTATATATTGACGTTCCAGGCGTTGCTCTTTCGTACTTGCGAGACTTGTCAAATTGTAGCAAAACGCTCTAAACCTGTGCATTTATGCTTTGTAGGAAGTTATGGTGGTTTGTTGCAACGGCAGTCGTACTTTAAAAATTTAGTTACTCTGTTGGCATGTTAGGCGCTGTCTGTTGGATCTTTGCTGCACCTTTTCAGTCAATAAGTGCTCTTGCTTGTCTCAAAAAGTTCTACATGACCGTCAGCGTCACTGCAGAAAGGCCATAAAACGAATGACGAAAAAAGTATGCTCATGGACAAGGAGAAATGCCTGAAATAATTTATTTTCGAGTGTCACAAAATTGAAAAGGAGCTTACTAGCCGCCATTACATTATTGAATGAAAGCGTGAATTCTGTAACCCATAAAGATATTGAGTTGCTATATACGACACTTGATGTTAGTATACTCAGAAAAACTCTAGTGCTTCATCTGCAATTTAACTTGGCATACGTATGGCAGCTTCGATTAGGCAAGTACTTCAGGCAATATTTATGGTTTTCATTCCAAAAGTGAAATGTTAATTGGCTACGGGTGAGCTTTCCTTGCAAGAATTGTCATACATTTTTCTTGTAACTATTTTTACGGTTTTTGGTATTTCGCCTAGCAGTTTTTCGAATGCATCAGAGCACTCAGAAGGAACATGGCTGTCTATAGCAGAGTCGTTTATACGCAATTCCCGTCGTATGACGGAGGTTTCTGAAAAAAAAAAAGATTACATTATAGTTTATTGGTTAACACATGCAAAAACCGTATGTATCATAGAGCCTTTCTTTAGGTAGGTTCATGTCATCTACGCAACGGACCGACCAAATGATAAGGTATCTAACACCTACGCAAATGTATGCGGCTTAAAACCACGAGTGTTGTCCCAGACATTCATAGAAACAAAGACGCATACTGGACTTGACGTCAGCTAAGCGAGCATAGCCCAGAAAAATATAAATAAAAAATGGTAATCTTTCCTGTAATTGAGCGTAGATGGAATTATGAACTGTCTACAGGTAAAGGAAACTGGTTTGAGATTATACTAGCCGCAAGGTTGTGCATGTTCACAAGGGCACACCCCACCAAACTGCATCACACTACACTGTGCACCCGTCCATATGAACGCCATTGTCTGCTGTCACTGGGAGAGATAAATCTGGGGTTTTAACTAGCCCAGGGATCTCAAACTGACTTCTACTTGCGGACCGCAGTTACGAAAAAGCAGCCATTCTCCCACAAAAAGCCTGCCAGTGAAGAAGGTTGGAGTCGGTGGGGGGTGGGGGAGAGGAGAAATTTTTTTTAAGGTTGCCACTTACAGAATGGCCTTTATCATATGTCATCTATCGGCCAGTTCTCAAGGCTGTTCGACATGAGCTTTCAAGATACATTTTGATATTGATCTCCATGATGGCTGAAATGTGGGCGCGCGTATTCTTGCATGTTGAGTTTTTGTTCCATGGTAATAATTCAACACATGGTGACTACGTGGGTGGTATCAGCATGAAAAATGATCCTGCGACCTTCGAATAACGCGTCCGATTGCTCTACCACTGAGCTACGGTGACGCTCCCACGTTTAAGAACACATATAGTATACCCTATAAAGTGGACGGAGGGATGACCGCCACCGTAGCTCACTGGTAGAGCATTGGACGCGTTATTCGAAGGTCGCAGGTTCGGTCTGCCGGTGGCAAGTTATCTTTTCGTCCACTTTCCTTTCTTCCCATTTACATTACAATTACTTCTAATAGCTTCCCCTATACTTTCCTTGGCATCTTTGTCTGTTAGTTCTCCTCAATACTGTGTTTAACAAAGCAAACGAGCCCTTAAGTTTACAATTCTTTTCCTTTATATATATATATATATATATATATATATATATATATCTGTGTGTATGCGTTTTTGTGTGTGTAAGACGAGGGCAGTCATGTGCGGGCCGGGCAGAAGACTATAGGTCCGCAGGCCGCGTGTTTGTGGCCTGTGGCCTAGCGCATGCTACCGCGTCTCAACAACAAGCTGGCATGCTTCAGGCACTGCTGCGCCATCTCACAATGAATGTTGCAACTCGCCGACACCGCTGCCCTTGCCAGCGCGCTGTTTACAAGCTCACCGCTGGCGTTCAAACGAAAAAGCCCAAACTTGGTGCTGGCATCTGAAAGAGCAAGTGTATTGCGCGCTATGTGCCTTGGGAATGCCTTTATTAAAGGCGATAGTCTTTCTTGGGATACTTCATCGCAGAAATTTTGGTCTGTCTGTCTGTCTGTCTGTCTGTCTGTCTGTCTGTCTGTCTGTCTGTCCTGCCTATCTGTCTGTCTGTCACACGATTCAGGCACCCGGCCAAAGTTTAACCACTTGCTGAACACCCTGCCAACTTTCACAAGTGGCTGCGTTCATACTTGCGAACATTGTCGATTAAAAAGCATCATCAATACGTAAGTATTAGATGGTGTGTGCCTTTATAGAAAATATATAGATGCGTAATTTTAAAGACCCTAGTGTTTCTTAAGCTGCGCTGAAAATGCGACGCTCTGCACGAAAAAGCCTGGCAGTGGCCCTGGATTCTGCACAGGCTCATGTTTCCCGATGCAACTGCCAGATGGCGTCCATATCTCACGCAGCGCCTCCTGCATTTTATCAATGCCAGCCAGATGCGGCCGATTCAACGTAAAGGAGGTGCTGTCTGAGGCACGGCAAGACATAGTAGTACGGCCGGCAGAAGATCGTCTCTCGACGACATTTGCAGCGAAGCACGCAGATACACGGCCAATTTTTTTCTTATTTTAAATGGTAAATAAGGGTTAAGCGTACAAGAAGTTGACTCTTCAGTGACAGTGTGAAGAAGCACTAAGAACTGTGAAGCAAGCAATATATTTTTTTTAAGTTGTTTGTACCCTACCTAGCATACGTAAAACTGTCCTGTACGAAAGGCTTAAGGCCAAAGTTCACGCGTTTTTAACGTTTTGGGCTCATTACCCGGATGTCTCGTTGACGATGACCGCGCGTACTTGTTTAGCTCCCAGGATGTAGTCTTTGAAGATCCCGAATAAGGGCGCTGGCATTTGGCTAAAGGTCACTTGAAGGCTGCCGCCAACCCGAGCAAAAAACATTTGATGCTTAAAATTCCAACCAGTTCTACGTCATTAAAACCATCGGATCGAAGTTGTCGCCCCTTTAGTCAGTTTTTACATTTCGTTCCTAAGTTTCGGCAAAGCTTATACCCAGGATTTATGTGCTGCCGCTTTGTTCTTGAAGTCAAGTCAGGTCAACCATGCGCGACGATATGCTCATCCACGGCAACGGTTTAACCCCACGACAGTGTTCCATGCGGCCGTCGCCCAAAACCGGTTTTACGATACCTGTTGCGCAGAAATGTAAGCCGCGTAGCAAACGCTACTGCTTTGCAGGACATGCAGAGCCGCGCTGGTAGCGTTCCACCGCGTCCACACCACTTTTTTATCCTCTTCAGTCACACCTCGTGTCCGTGTTCGACCGCATGACGTCCTTTCCGTTTCCTCCCTGAGGGGTCTCCTCCTTTGGTATTTTTGAAGTATTTATGTGCCAAACGGAACGGAAGGCGTTTTTGGTTATGTTGGTCACACTCCTCGTTCCCTATGACCATAATGCGCTGTCCCGCTTTAACTTTCTGTTGTAGTGCTCACGATGCTCCTTGCCTTCATTGCCATCACGCGCAGTTCCTTTTATGTAATGCTCGACCTCATGCAGTACGGGTGAAATAGTCCTCAAGGGTGGCCCTCATACGGAGCTTCCTTCTACAGGTGATCCAGACCAGGTAGACGGACACGTCTAAGCTATCACATGCTGTAGACATACGAAGACAAGAAGAACGGTAGCAAGAACGCGACCAGGCCGACAAACAAGAAAGCTGCGAGCAGCCGATCAATGCCGTCTTTCGCTTAAATCGTAAAATAATGCGACCACCCAGTTAAGT
>JALIZH010006307.1:0-15804 GCA_030522465.1 Rhipicephalus appendiculatus | reverse complement strand
CATTTCGCATGACGGGTTCACTAAAGTCGCATGCTCAAAATAACCATGATTGCCAAGCTCTCATGATGGAATAAATCATCTTAAATGACAAATCTTTTCCGCATACATGAGCTTTCACTTACACGTTTAAAATGCGTTTTTCTCAAGATACAATTCTGCGCAACTTCATGAGTTTCTGATATTTCTGATAGCCAGATCGGGAATGAAATGTTTCCCACATATTTCTTAACGTGTGCAGAGTGCAAGTATCTACCTTAAAACTTGATATCACCTAATATAATTATTACGAATCCTAAAATAAGCAATTAGTATGGTCTGAGCATTCTAAGACTTCTAACATTACAATTTTTCTTGTCCATTAAAATGTCTTATACGCACTTTCTTGATAGTTATTTGCATTTTACAGATAATGTGGAGCAATATGAGCTAATAATGGCTCAGAACAATAAACATTTACTGGCAAAAGAAGTGTCTTCAAAAAGAACTATATTTTACACATTGTCGTGGCACAAAACGAAAGGCTGCACAACTTACTATAAAAACTAATTACATATTTGAAATCAGCATAAAATCCTATATATACAGCAAAAATTTCACTGCCTTAGGCTACAGATTAACGCAACTTTTTTTCCGAATCGCATCTCCCCCTTAAGTGTACTGGGGAACGTACAGCCGTCGGCAAAATAAGTCCGATGCGCGTGCGGCGAGCGCCAACCGATCAAACAGCATCGCCGCGCCGTATGACGTTGACCGTCTACTGTCGAGACATCGCAGTGCGCGTGCGCATCATTTCACGCTCGCAGCCATGTCTCTTTACGCGCTTGAAGCGGACTGGTAGCGTTTTGCGGTAGGGGTCACTTTCTCTGTTCATTCCATCACGCGCTCAGTTCCGCGGGGGCACGGTGAGCGTGTAAGCGTACGCTGCTCGCCTTGCCCTTATCAGGCAGACAATACATAGCAGCCTTTTCTCATGACGTTTCCGGCTCACCGCCTCTTTGTGTTCGGTGCGCTCGTTCAGATTTCAGTACTGTACTGTACGTTTTAACCAGACTGAACATGCACGGAAGAGAACTTATTCAGTGCCCAATTCGAACAGAGCGCGTGACAGTTTGAACAAAGAAAGCGCCCGCACCGCAAAAAGGCCACATATAATCAGCTAGTCCGCTGCAAGCAAGTACAAAGATATGGCTGTGAGCTTGAAAGGACGCGCACGCGCACCGCGATGTATTGGGACCAGGCGTTCAATTCAGACGGCGCAACGATGCAGTTTTGCCTGATTGTGGCCGCCGCTGGCACATCCCGACTTATTTTGCCTAAGGGTGTACGCACTGTGTCGCATATTTTGGAGAAAGAATCGTTCAGCGAGCAAACGTGCGTGTCGTCTTTTCATCCCCAAACGGACTGAAAAAGTTCTGAAAGGCCACGCCTACAAGTGCACAGAGTAATCTTGCCTGCAAAAAGAAAGAAAAAATAAATTTGAAGAATGTACTGAGTGTGACGTTTATTGCCTACCGTTGTCGTGCGGTTACAACTATGTTGGGCCAAACTGGACGCTTGTTTAACGACCGCTTACGTTAGCACTCTAAAAATTTAAAGAACGTGGCTGGTGACTTCTTGGGCGATGCACTGTAAGAGGTGTGGCACTTTTCCGTTCTTGGATACGTGCATAAATGTGGACAGAAATAGAAATAAGCTGATTAGGGAGATAAACAAGGAACAAAAGGTCGGGATTATCGGGGAAATGTGCGTAAGCATGATATCCAGTTGCTCTGGCAGAAAAAAAAACTTTTATTTCCTGGGCGTGACAACGCCATTTCGAAATGTGCCAGCTCCTTTGGGCTTCGGAACTTCTGTGCATTGATATGGATTGTTTAGGTGATGCTATAAGTAGATAAGGAAATTGCAATAATAAATTTGTTGGAAGTAGCGACGGTGTGTGTGTTGTTATACGCGCCTTTTTTCGTCCGTGTTTTCCGTGGAACCTTTGCTTTTCTTCAAAATGAATCCACGTGCTTAAACTACCCCATTCGTGCCTTCAGCGGCTCGCACAATGTTACCTTATCACACCAACCCTGCGGTCCCGCCCAAACATTCGAAACTAATTTACAGTTACGGAAAGGCATCAGCCACTGTTTTCCACGTCCGAGCGTGCCCACGTTTTGCGCCATTAACATGTGCATGTTGTTTCCGTACAAATCTGTCACAGTGAGCAACGTCCCACCATACGGAAAGCTGAAGTTTACTCTGACAAACCACGTCACGACCTGCGGTAGCGTATGTTCTTCAACCCAGAACTCGGCGTGACTGGAATTAAACGTGTGCAACCGAAATCCAAACCAAACAGGCATCCGTCTCTCGGTTCAGTACAGAGATTTTAATGAAAAAAAATGGTATTTAAAAAGCTTGTCATGACATCGTAATAAAATATTGAAACAGGAAGCAGCGATTAGAATCACACAACCCAAAAGATAAACAGGAAAGGCTTAACCGTATTAAGAAATACATATACTTACAGCAGTGTTGGGACAATGTGAGCCACAAGAAATGTATAAAGCTTAGATAATAAACAAGATTATTTCTATTTCCCTTTCGGACAGTTTTCATATCTCTGAAAGCAATAAATGTGGGAACATTAATGCACAGCGCAATAAATCAGCTCCTTATTAAAACCGGAGTTGTGAAAAGAGGCCCCTGGTGACCTGAAAACATGTTAATGGTGTGTGCTGATGATGATTGCGGGTGGGCAGAAACAGGACGGAAGAGGGAAAAGAAGGGGGAAGCGGTTCAGCACGACCTGTACAATAAAAAATGTGGCAGATCCCACGTACCGTGGGAATCAATGACATGCTAAGCATGGAATCAAGAAGTTTGCAATGTGGCACTTTTAAAATGAGACGCAGGTTACGAGGCGGACGGATGTAGTACTCAGTAAACATATGTTGAAATTTTATACAGATTCACACATATAGAAAACGTGCAAATGTGAGAAGTGGTCGTTCATACTTGTTTAACGACCCCACGACTAACGTACGCATACCAGCACGAGCAGTGGTAGCCTGAAATGTTGTTCTTGTATCAGTCCGTGTTGTTCGTTAGGGAAGCGCAATGCTGGAGCATTGTGGCGTTCTGGTAAGTGTTTCTTTTGGCGTTGTGGTAAGTGTTTCGATGTGGATTGACGTTAAGTGCAGTAGTGTGCACATGGAGGAATTACCAGAAACGTACACTACACTGGCATGTACTGGTGACTACAATGGGTAACTTATGGTCTGACAGAACGTCGGCATTCACGTTACAGCGGAGGCATCAGTATTGTGGAAACAAAGCGCACTTTACGGTGTGAATATCACACGTAACTCTCATAAGCGTATTCCCCCGGGATTGAGCATTGCTTGAATGTAGCTTGCTGAATCATAAGAATGCTAATGTAATGTTTATACTCTGTAAAAGTGAAGTCAACATTTTAACCACGATTCATGTGAACCCGGCATAACGTCTGCGTCATAGGTCTTTCATATGTAATGTTTATTGCTTTCTTATTAAATGAGTTAGCCAGAACTGCAACCACAATTGAATACGCCAGTATAGTGCCTTTTTTCAAAGCAGTTTCAAGACCTGGCATGGCTCTGTGGTAGAATACCCGTTTGCCAGGCATCACGCTTGGGTTCGCTTCCTGCTGAGATCCTTATCTTTTATCTTTAATTTTCGTCGGATCTACGCTGCCAGTGTAAGTTTCTCTGAACGCTCTCACATTTAAGCTACTAATGCTTGTCCTCGCCGTTCCGGTGTATATAAACTGTCAATCACCTGTGGCGCATACCCGCGTACCACAGCTCGTGTTATACGCGTATGTGCCACACATGTCTGGATGAAAGTGTTTGACGACGTACGTGACAGGAGGAGGAGGAGGAGAAGGAGGAAGGGAAGGAATGAAAGACAGGGAAGTCAATTCCAGGCACCCCCGAGCGGGAATTCGAACCATCGACCCCTCGCTCCGCAGAGCGCTGCGTTAGACCACTGAGCCCCACGCCATGCATGCGTCCGCATAATAACGGGACGCTATTTATAGATATCATTTACCGCTGGCGGTATGCACATCTCGCAGGAGCTTGAGCGTGCTTTCTATCACTTGAACGCTCCTACATTTTAACGCGATAGCGTTAAAGAGCTCGTCTCGCAGAAATTCCGGCGTCGGCGTCGGTGTCGGCGTCGGCGTCGTCGGTTGTGAGCGAAAAATCATCATCTTGTATGTGACCGAAAAATCGAGAAAGATGGAAATAAAATAATAAAAATTTCCGGGTCCGAGTGAGGATCGAACCCAAGCTGTCTGCGTGGGAAACAGGTGTTCTACCACACAGCCATGCTTGCGGTTGGAGTTATCTTGAAAATAACTTCCACTGCTTGGAACTGCAGTAAAAGTAACTTTCATGCTTTACAAACACACGCGTCCTGTATACAGGCGTCACAATACAGCATGTAATATCGCAGTAATATTGCGTGGTGCAAGCGTAGATTGCCATCGGGTGTCAGAACATGTGAATATCATAATGACGCATAATGTTTGAAAGCCGGCCACCCATTACAAAAGGCACACACGTTACTGCGCGTATTCTCTTAAGACCAAGTAGTGGGTCCATGCAAGTTCGAAAACATTTCCCGCTCATAATTGCTCCTGGTTTAAAGCATGCTAAGCATTACATAGTATGCACTAAATGATTGAAGAATGCACCAGGGACAGGACATCGCTATCGCGTTCAACTCTTGAAGGCGAAGCTTATGGGTCCCCCAAATTTTTCTTTCAATTTTAAAACTGCCCTTTAGACGCACACGAGAAAGGGGCCTCTTTCTATACCCACTCTCATATAGAACGAAAAAGAAAAAAGCACACCGCCCACACCTTGCGTGAGACGCCACCGTGCGACAAGAGACGCAGAAGTGTCATTCGGTGCGCCGCACTTTAAAAGAAGGAGATATACCTACGAGCGTCGGGTTCTGCGTTGTCAACACTTGTGGCGCGTCGCTGAAACACAATGGCGTAACAACTGTGATAGTTGTGACTTCACGCTTGTGCTGTGTATACATGCGCGTCCTTTTCGAGCGGCCTTCTTTGTGCTTCCACGGGAAACTGCAAGTACCGAATTGCTCGTCGATCTTCATGTGGCATTCCAATTTCTCGCTATCGCATTCATTGCTTCGCCCTTGATGCGAAACTGTGACTTCTCATGTCGTGAGCAGACAGTTATATTCGTCAAAACTTCTTACCCTCCTATACTAATTTTTGTTTACTCCAAGTTAACGAGGCGATAGATACTCCAAATTAACGAGATAGCTAGATAGATATGTAGAGAGAAACGCTCAAAGTGCCTGCAGTTCGCTAAGAAATGCTTCTCGTTTAAAAAAGGAGTATTTGGCCCAGGGCTTGTCTCTTCATTACGCGACAATCTTTCTGGTGCTGGCATCCACCGGTTATCGCCCTTGCAAGGCTTCTAGCTTCAATGGCATCAGTGTAACGGCTGCGCAAGAACCGTGCCGTCGTCTGGACCAGCGTCACCCCAACATTTCCGCTCCTGACGGAAGAACCGCAGGCATCCGCTCGCGCTACCGCTCAACTTGGACGCTAACGTTGTCCACCTGATTCAGAAGAACGCCGAGCTCGTCAACGTCAACAAGGAAATCTTCGATGCTATTGACGACGACACTTACGAGGCTCGAGGACGCAGAAGAAAAAAACCGAAAGTGTCCTGCGCCGTGTCTCGAGCGCAGTTCTTTCTTCGAGGCCATGCAAACAAAGTGACAGCGATAACTACTTTAAGGCGAGGGGCTACATTACCGAACGCCTAAGTCGGTGGGGCAGGCACACCTCCGCACATAACGAGGTTAGTGACTCTTTACGTCGAATGACAGAGATAGCTCCCAGTCAAGGACACTGTACCACGTCATGACACTATGATTCTGTCCGAAAGTACAGATCCTTACGTTTTCCGGTTGCACTTCGTGATTGCAGCCCTTCTGGGACCACTTAGAGTGCCACGATGCATCTGAATGAAGAACATTTGCAGATTGGAAATGTTTGAAGTACCTACTGCTACATTTGGGTGGAACAGTTTTGATAGTAGACTGAAGGAATATAATTACAACATCACGATCAAGATTTTGACGGGGTAATTTTGTCGACACAACTTGCTCCAGCTTTACATCAGAGAGGAAGGCAGGTAACACGAAAGGCGTCCGCTTCCTGGCGTTTGATACTTGAAGAACACGTCCAACCTCCTCTAGCACCAGTGGGGCTTTTGCCAACGACATCCGCACTTGCCACCGAGTCTGTTGCAGTTGCGTAAGAAGTGTACCAGTTAGGCAACCGTTGTGATCACACTGTCACAGAACACAACGTCCAGCTCTGAGTGGATGAACAAAGGGGTTCGTTGCGCATTGCTCGATGCCGTTACTGTTGGGACAGGGAGCAGAAACATGGATCGTTTTTGGCCGACATGCGCACAGCATACAGCATAGCAAGTACCATCATTGGAAATTTGGCCACCCTCTGTGAGTTGTTTCATTCAGCTGCACCAACCCGTACAAACGCCATGACAGTTGATCAGTATAAACAACGTACCGTCGGGCGAGGCACGAACACGCCTGCAGTCACACCTACCACAAGTGCCCTGAGTCTAGTAAATGCAGTCCTTCGCCAGACAGGACGAATCTAGATTGAGTGCCGGTCACGAAGGCGTCTCGTATGCATTCTCGACAGCGACAGTCAGCGCACATTTATTACAGCGGATGTCTCAGAGGATATCAGATTCCTGTTGATCCGAAACGAGAAACTTTCTTTGGTTACGTTCGGGCACTCGAAGCCCCGTGAAGTAATGCGCAGTCGATGGGTAAGATTGCCTCTTCGAGGTCCACGTAGAGACATAGCGGTAACAGTGGAGGCTTTGGAAGTACCTGAAGTGTGTGGGGTCAGAAGCCCGTCAATCAACAGCATAGTATTGAAGCTTATGTGAGAAAAAACTGACCTCGCGGGCAACCTTTATTCCAACACATGACACCGACAAGAAATGAGCGTGTTACATGGTTTCTATGTGTACTTGAAGGTAGTAACTGGAAGAATAATGTCTTGGCCAGCGATCTAACAGCCGTGGGAAGAAAGCTCGGATGAACCGTTCGGGGAACAATAGAACTCACGGGAAGTTCAATTACTAGTACTCTCTTTCTGAACAGCAGCACCACTTCCCTTCCTGATTTCGATCATTCTGCCATGTGGCATCTCGACATCATTGTGATCAGCCCCCAACTCAGGAAAAAGGCTTCGCCAAAACTTCAGGCATTTCAAGAGGGCATTACCAAGTTAAAAGGGCGCTACCAGGTGCCGCTGGCGTTAAAAAACTCAGGGATACCTTCAGGTAGCGACAATCGAAGGTTAGCTGAGCCCCTGTCTGCAAGCCCAATTAAACAGGTTGAAACAACAGCCCGAAGCGCTGAAGTAGCATGACTTGGCAATCAAAGCGCATTTTAACTAAGAGCACCCCTAGCGAGTTGAACTACTGCGAAGGAGAACGTATATTCTCCTCCGCAGGAAGGAGCATATTACGTACCCCATCATGCAGTCATTCATCGAGATGCAGTCGCAACAAAACTTCGGGTTGTATTTGACGCTTGCTCGCACGCGCTTGGCCATCCCTGCCTGAATGATGTCTTGTTCAAGCGCACGAAGCTCGGAGTTCACATATTGCATCTAGTACTCGCTTTCACATGTCAGCTAGTAGTCCTTTTGGGGATATCAAAAAGGCATACTTGCAAATATTAATACACCCCGAAAGACCCCAACGTGCTGCGATCCCTCTGGGTTGACAGGTTGCCCACGGAGGCTGACACATCTCCACTTGTGGTGACGAAGAGGATGTGACAGATCCCGTTCGGAGCCTCATGCAGTCCATTTTTCTATCAGCCGCCATTCGCCATCACGTAGCGGTTTGTCGAAAACGATACGGGGAGACTGTATAAATAATTGAAAATGTATTTTACATCGATTACCTCAACGTGGGACTGTCGAATGTGGATAAAGGTGTTACAGTCTACAGTGAGGCGCGCAAGATATTCTCTGGAGCAAGCATGGAACTGCGTAAGTGTGCTTCCAATTCAAATGTTTTATGGAAAGGGAGCCTGCGAAACAAGGTTGCTATTGAAGACGAAGCCGTAGAGTGTACCCCAATGAAGGCCTAACGTGTACATTGGGAACATGAAGGTGACAAAATTATCCTCACGGTGCGAAAAGCGTGTGATTTTGCATCGAACAACATTCTGCCAAAAGTTAGCAAGAGCGCACGATGCGTTGGAATATCTAGCACCATTCTCGCACATAGCAAAGCTATTGTTGCAACACCTGTGGATGAAGAAATGTGCATGGGACGATGCCTTTCCGCAAGAACAGCCAAGCTGAAACAGTTGGCGCACGGAATTGGCCAGCGTGAATCCCTATACCGCTGATTGTTCCGAATTCCAGTGAGTAGCGGATGCAACGATTCAATAGGAGCTACACGTGTTCTTCGGATGCGAGCCCGACAGCGTATGATGCCTTCATCTATGGACGGGCACGCTTACCGAACGACACCTGCGACTAGCAGCACCTCATAAGCAGGAGCCGTGTGGCACCACTTAAACATATTTTGCGGACGTGTCTAGAGCCCTTAGCATGCGTTGTCGGCGAAAGTTTGCGTTCATAAATCAAGGCAGCAAAGTTCACTTTTGGACCGACTCACTCGTGGCTCTGCATTGTATTCAGAGCACGCCTACATGAAGGAAGCCATTTGCACCTTATCGAGGTGCAGCAGCCTGAAAAGATTGTTAAGAGTCACCGGTTTGGTCTACCGCTTTGTTGAAAACGCTTTAACGAAGCCATGTTCCACTAACGGACCGTTAACAGCAGAGAAGTTCACAAGGCATAACACTACTCATTGCAAAACGTCCTAGAAGTGGTGCTCTCTGAAGAAGTGCAAGCCCCGCACGCAAGGAAAAGACTATCATCCACAAGCCCAGTTCTTCGATTACATTCTTTTCCGGACAAAATGGTTTACTTTATGTTGGCGTTCGTACGCAGGAGCTACCAACCTCCTTGGACCTCAAACATCCATTGCTGTTACCAGCAAAGCACGCATCCAGCTATCTCATTGTTTCACAGCGAAAGCTGTTATGATATCATAACAAGGGTGCCATAGTTGTCCGCCGCCGCCGGTGACCTAACGGCTATCGCATGAAATAAGAAAGAAACGAAATTAAAAAAAAAATGTCCAGGATGGATTTGGGTGCGAACCTCGGTCCGCTCAGTGTAAGGACAGTATTCTACCACTGAGCCATGATCGACACTGCTCAAAATTCTTGTGCACAAAAAACATATACGAACATTTTGTCGGGAAGGAACCACGTTAAGATACGCAATATAACGTGGTAGAAGAGTAAAATAACAACCAGGCGTCACAGAATGCGAACTTGTTTTACGAGGCGTCACACAATATGAATCGCATTACGAGTGAGTCGTTCAATGCTTCCAACCTATTTCAAAGGTCTCAGCCATAATTCGTCATAGTCATCAGCCACCGAATCAATTAATGTTATTGTCCCCAAGAGAGTTAACGATGGGTTCCAAAAATGGCGCTTTTCTAGCTTTCGCTGTAACTGTGCTTCGCTTTCCGCGCAGCTCTGTCCTTTTTTAGCGACGCATGAGTGCGTCTTTCATAGCTGAGTAGAGACCACGGTTTGCGAGCTTCGAGAGTTTGGGATTTTCAAAGCATGACAGACCGTTAAACGGGGTCTAAGCAATCGGTCTTGTAAGCCTTATAAGCCTCTCGCTGAGACAGCACTATTTGCTCCGTTGCCAACTGAGGGAATCGCTGGATCAAGTCCGTTCTCTGTCGTTGGTATAGATTTCTGCGGGCACCTCTACACGCGTGACACGGCTGTTACTCGCAGAAGGGCATATATATTGATGTTTTCCTAGGCTATCACTCGAGCCATCTATTTGTAATTGGCGACTGACATGACTACGACAACAACTCTTTTCGCATTCCGCCGTTTTGAAGCGTGTCGTGGAATCCCCGACACTAGTTAAAAGGGTGGGGGAAAACGTGGGTGGAAGAGCGTTTGAGCTTTTCGATTTATGGAAAACCAACACACACCTTCAAAAATCGACAGTTCACCTCCAACCATCCCAGCGCCCACAAGGCATCGGTTGTGACAACGCTCTTGACTCACGCTAAGTTCACCTACAACTCCAAAAAGGAATGGCGTAAAGAAGAAGAATTATTCACTATCGACCTCCTGAAGAAAGGGTACGCAAGGACCCTTTCTTCAGCCGTGTATGCCAACGATGTGACGGCCATAGGAATCCCCCCCTCGTACCTGCTGCTGCAAAAACTGGCGCCAACAATCAAACCTCCCCCAAACAACCCTTCCGCATCGCCGTCCCATACACCCAGAGAATCAGCGAGCAAATGGCGATAATGCGGTGGAAAGATGGTATACGGGTGGTACACACACCCACGTCAACACCTTAGACGACTTTGTTCGCGACGAAAAGACTGGCCGTCAAAAGAAAAGTTCCCTGTACTGATTGCCACGTCACCCAAATCAGCGAGACGAAACACTTTGCGGAAATGATACGTCAACAGCGAAACGACGTACGTAGCTTCAATGCAATAGGAAATGGTGTCCGCGGAACACAGCAAAAAAGCTGGACCATCGCATCGACTTCAATACAGCACCGGATATCGAAACGGAAAGTAGCCGCACCAAAAGAGAATACTTGGAATCTTGGCATATACTAGCGACACCGAGAAACATGAACCTCTCGACAGGCACCCTAGAGAGCGTCCATGTACACGGCATCCACGGCCTTCAAAATCAGTGTTGAAGGCAACTGATTGACATGGGTGAAGGGAAAAACGATGGCGGAGAGGGAGAGGGAGACAACCACTTAAGAATGCTAGCTTTGGAGCCGGTCGAACAGTCATCCCCTGAAAAAAGAGGCCAGACGGGCCTCTAAACGTAGGGCTACCATTCAATTTTAAAAAAAACAACAAAGTTATTCTAGACAGTGCTTTCTTCTTAATACTAAAATATTGTAAGTCCGTGGACGATGATGATTAAAAAGAAACAATGAGAAATTTTAAAAGCGAGCGAAGACACTGAAGCATGTGGTAAATGAGCCTATACTATTAAACCATGCTGCATACAGTTTGGTGACGGAGCTATGCGAACTGTAACTTACTTCTTTCCTCATTCCATCAGCGGCATACCTATGTTCCGTCGGTTCCGCTTTGATTAAATCACATAAATAACTCAGTGCCGCACTCATATTTTTAGGAACAGCATGCCAGATATTTTTAATAGTATACCATGATTATTTCTTTTGCTCGTCATAAGTGAATGTCATGCCTCATTTCTAGGCAATCCTGAAGACAGCTGCATATAGAATGGTTTGTCCTGGCTATTTGCAGCTGCAACACTTCTAAAATACATTGTCAATAATATTCAATCAATAGGAATTCAAATACTAACAATGCAGGATGGGCGAGTGAGAGATGGTCTTGGAAACAAGAGCACTGCACTTTCGTATTTTCTCCTACCATTTCACTCACAGTTACTTACACTCTTCAAGCACTTGATGTTCAACGTGTTCGTCATCTAAAAAATGAATGCACTGGCACGGTCTAATACACATATCGAATAACGATGACCAAACCGCTGACACACTTTTTAAGACACATCCGGTTATAGCCACCCAAAACCCAGGAGACACATTATTTTAGAGTTACCGAGCCAACAAAGCTTCATTTGGCTGTAGTTGATACTTATTCTAGAGGTTAAAATTTCAGCGCGACCAAACAAGCACTCCAGCAAGAAAAGAACCGACATTGACATACGCTTACTATTTTCACGGGGGTCACTGCTTTATTATTCAGCTTGATTGCGCACACAGTGTTCTCAAGGAGCTTCTATTCAGCTTCTTCAGGCATGTACCCTTGACAGCAGTCCCAGGTCCTGAAGTTGCGCTATGATAAGCACTCTATGACGAAGTACAATGTTGTGCTGCTGAAAAAGCAAGCACAATTACCAGAAAGCCGAAAAGAAAATGCCTACACAAAGGAAACTTTAAAGTTGATTCACCAAGCAATTATGCCAAAAGAATGTTATGAAAGCATCTTTGCGAGTGAACATTAACGCCATAAAGCAAGAAATATGTCGTATGAGGCATGGCGTAGTTATTCGGGCGTAATAGGTTACAACTCACCAATAACTGCTAGTGTTGTGGTGTACAACTGTGCAATTTAGGATGTTGATATTAGCTACTTTGCAGTTAGGCCGAACGTAAATGTTAACAAGTGATCCTCGAAAATTGAGAACTGTTAATTTAATCAAATCAAACAATATAATAAGGCTGTACTGGAAAAAAGGAGATACCTGAGATTGCTGGTTAAGGAACCTGGAAGAAGGAGACTCGGGAAGCCCATTGTAATGAGCTAAATATATACGCGCCACATAGTAACAGTCGCGACAGTGGGCTGAGAGATCAACAATGCATAGGATTGGTTCATACAGTCGTTATATTGTAATATGTTCAGAAATCTTTATCCCAACTGTAATATACAACGAGTGTTACCAATCCATAAAGTACTGTGCATGAATCAACATTTGTGCCATGTGAGTGAACAATGGGTTTTAAAGAGCCAATGAGCCCTCACGAGACATGATGAGGTAAAACCTTAAGAAGGTAAGCTGCGGCGAAAGCAGAATTACCTGTCTATTGTAAAAACATTGCATTGCAAGTACAAGCATGCACTTTCGAAACAGAATGGATGAAATTTCTGAGAAATAATGGCACACACATTCTCCTTTGCCTCTAAAAGTTAGTAGTCTTCGGAAATAAAGCTACTAAATAAACCAGGTTCTTTTGTATTGTGTACATACTGACACTTAAATCGTTATAGTGCGATGACGAGTTTTGCCAAAGAATAATGAGTATCCATAATGCCCATGACTTACGAATGCGTCAGATTAAAAAAAAATTTGGGGGGACCCTTAAGCTTCGCCTTTAAAAGTTGAACGCGATAGCGATTTCTTGTCCCTAGTGCGTACAACAATCAGTGCATACAATGTAATGGGCTGCATGCTTTAAACCACAAGCAATTATGCGCGTGAAATGTCTCCGAACTTCCTATGTGTGCGCTACGGGGTCTTAAGGAAATACGCGCAGTAACGTGTGTGCCTTTTGTGATGGGTGGCTGGCTTTAAACTGCGATGTCGTTGTGATATTCACATGTTCTGACGCCTGATGGCAATGTACACTTGTACCACGCAATATTACTGCGATATTACATGTTGTATTATGATGCCTGTATACAGGACGCGTGTGTTTGTTAAGCATGAAAATTATTTTCACTGCATTTTAAAGCAGAGGAAGTTATTTTTGCTGTATTGTCAAGCAGACGTGTGGCTGTGTGGTAGTACACCTGCTTGCCACGCAGATGGCCTGGGTTGAATCCTCACTCGCATCCCGGAAACTTTTACAGCGAAAGCTGTTATGAGATCACAACAAGGGTCGTTTTTGCGCCGTAGTTGTCCGCCGCCGCCGCTGCCGCCGCCGCCGCCCCCGCCGCCGGTGTCCGTAACCAATATCGCACGAAATAGGAAAAAAACTAAATAAATAAAAAACACCTATGACACAACGGGAATCGAACCCGGGTCCTCTGCGTGGCAGCCCAGCACTCTACCACTGAGCTACGCCGCTGCTTGAAACTGCGGTGCAAACTGAGCCTATGCAGGCTTCATGTCGGGTAAGAAATCGAGTTAACGTGTGTTGTAAAGCGTTTTAGAACAGTAAAGTAACAACCAGGCATCACACAATACGAAGTGCGTAACGAGTGGGTCGTTCAGTGCTCCAACCCATTAAAAAATGGCATAATTCTTCATCGTCGTCAGCCACAGCATCAACAAAGTGCACATAATGCGTTACAAGTGTGTACACTCTAAGAACTAAGAGAGTGCCGGGCACTCTCTTTGGGAGAGTATTTTCTTGTCCCATATTTAACTCTCTTTTCCAGAGTAAATCACCTCTTTTTGAGGCAGAGTATAGTAATGCCCCCATAGAGGGTCAAAGTACTCCACCCCAACAGAGTGGGCTAAGTAGGAAGAACAGAGGAAGTGCCTCAGACAGGCTGGCCGACGTTTCGATAGGTGGACCTATCTTTGTCAAAGGCGCCTTGTCATCCTTGGCGTGTTAGTTTTAAGGGGGGTTAGTACTGACGTCATCTCCTGTGGTGGCGCGTGTCCGTGCTGGTAATTGCAGTCTAGAAAGAAAAAAATATATAAAGCAGATGAGTGTAGTCCCTGTCTCATTTCAGGCAAGGTTGCAATGGCGCTAAAGAATCGTTCTCAGAGGTAAGGTGAGCTGGAGTTGTAACAACACCTGAATTATACACTGCCAATATTCCAGGGCGTCCAATAGTATCAAACAACAACACCCCAACCGAGAACCTCTCCGTATTCCTAAACCACTTCCTAGGCGCCATTCCAAAGACATTTCCGTCATTTGTACAAGATACACCCCACCTACTGAGAATAATAGAGGAAATTAATAGGAACGGCACATTACCGCAAGACGCCATTCTCGTCACACAAGATGTTACCGCTTTATACACAAACATTCCTATCCCCGAGGGCTTGACTTCAGTTCGGGTAACGTTATCCGAACAGAACGTACAACATTCTACTGAAGTATACTTAACACTACTTGAACTAGTATTATCACACAATTACTTTGAATTTGAAGGAAAATTACTACCTTCAAATACAGGGAACAAGCATGGGCACCCCATTTGCTCCCGACTTACGCAAATATATTCATGGGAATTCTGGAAACAGAATTCCTATCTCGTTGTGTGAACAAACCTCACACATACCTTCGGTACATCGATGACATATTTATAATATGGGGACACGGCCGAGACAGTCTAGCTAAAGTCACATCGTTCGTAAACTCCTTTCATCCAACAATAAAATTCACCTCCGATACCTCGGATGAACGCATAAACTTTCTAGACACGACCATATATCTTGAAAATGGCATACTAAAGACAACCCTGTATAAAAAACCATTTGACAAGCAACAATACCTAGATTATACAAGCCACCATCCGAGACACTGTAAACAGGGCATTTTCAAGAGCCAGGCAACAAGATTACGCCGCATATGCATAGAAAATGATGATTACCTAAACAGACTTACGACCCTAAAAGGAACACTATCAAACAGAAACCATCCTAACACATTCCTTGACAAAGCTTATATGGACGCACTGAAACTAGACCGCAATGAGGCACTCAAACCACGCTCTAGAACAACAACAACGACAACCACTCTTCTCACTACAAAGTTTTCCAATGCGCTTCCAAACATAAACAACATCCTCACAAAATACTGTCCAATTCTAACAACCAACGAGAAACTTAAGAAAATCTTTCCCGAACCGCCAAAGGTCGCCTGCAGACGCAACGCCAATTTTAAAGACATGCTCGTCCATGCAAAACCCAAAGGAAAAAGTGGGACAACATCTGGCCCCTGTGGCCGGTCCAGATGCTCCACTTGCAAACATATACAGCCGGCTACCAGCGTAAAAAGCACAGCATCGGATTACGTTCACAAGGTTACATCGAGCTTCACCTGCACATCAAACAACGTAATATATTGTCTTGAGTGTTCCACCTGTCAAAAACAATATATAGGCGAAACTGGACAGCCAATTCATGTAAGAC
>JALIZH010006302.1:0-14411 GCA_030522465.1 Rhipicephalus appendiculatus | reverse complement strand
AAGCTTTTTATATTAAGGAAATGGGCGACAACTGCGTAAGTGACACCTCTGTTGCTCTGTATAGCGCAGAAAGCAAGTTTCTGCGCAGCTTTTTTTGACGTGAGTTATTCTTGTCAGGTGTTCCCTCATCTTTTCTTCCGCTCCCCCCCCCCCCCCTTCTTTCGATTTATTTGGGACGTGTGCAAAAGTACATATATATATGCAGCGAACAAATGAATAAAGCCAGTTGATAGTTTGCACTCTTTCCGTTTGCTCTGTCTTTCCCTCCTGCGTTCGTCCAATTGAATGCGCAACGATTGCCACCACAGAAGGGAAGGAAGTGCTCAACATTTATGAAACCCTCTATAAACGCCTATAAAGACGGCACAATACTTCATATATTGGATTCTTAGAAAAAATGCCAGGCCTGTGCGGAAAGCTCAGCACAGTCACAGCGAGAGCTGGAACAGCGCCATATCATAAACCCGTTGCCAACTCTCTTAGGGCAACTAATACAAGTACGCTTGCCAGGTACCACTACTCCATTAATTGATTCGGTGACTGATGACGCTGAAGAATTATGGCTGAGTCCTTTGTAATGGTTTGGAAGCGTTCAACGACCCACTCATTACGCAATTCATATTGTGTGGCGCAGGCCCGTAGCCAGAAAATTTTTTCGGGGGGGGAGTGAGGGGGGCACCTGTTGAAAACCTTGAAAACCACCTATTTTTATAATTTATTCTCGGTAAAACACCCCGTCCAGCCGAAATTCGGGGGGGGGCGGGCCCCTAGCCCCCCCTGGCTACGGGCCTGGTGTGACGCCTGGTTACACAATTCGCATTCTGTGACGCCTGGTTGTTATTTTACTCTTCTACCACGCTATCCGACATAACACTTGTACAGGGTTTCTGTGCGCGAAAGTTTCGAGCACCGGCATGGCTCTGATGTAGAATACTTCTATGCCATGGAGGGGACCCAGGTTCAAACTCCGTTCCACCCTGGGTATTTTTTCTCATTTCGTTTTTTTTCTTATTTCGTGCGATAGCGGCTATGGACACCGGCGGTGGCGGCGGCGGACAACTAGGGCACCCTTGTTGTGATCTCATAATAGCTTTCGCAGTAAAAGTGCCTCTGACAGCCCGGCGAAGTTTTGGAAGTATGTACATAAACGGTCTAGCAGAACTGGAGAGTCCTTCAGGTGACTTTACTCAAGTGGGGTGGAAATGCACGCCGTCAGTGACTGTTTATAGAGGCATTTCTCATCCGCTTATAAGGCCTCAGACTGTAGCACTGATATCACACAGCAACCCAAGGCCGCTAGCGCACCTAGTGCTTTGCAGCTGGACCAAACTCTCATCTGTGATTCCATCGACCGCTGAAACTGATCGTCATTACGTTGCCCAAATGACAGCCTCTCCACGTTACTAAAAGCTTATGGTAGTATATTTGTCCCAGTACTGACTACAATACTTAATAACTATTCGGACATTTCGACGTTTCCTAGCATGTGCAAAGGTGCTCGTGTTTTTCCAGTATTTAAGTCGAGCTGTAAACTGATGTTTCTGGTTATCGTCCGATTTCTATACTATGTAACACATCAAAGGGCTTTCAGCTGGCTCTCCACAAGATGCTCTCTTTTGATGTGAAAAATTCAGTGATTTCTAATCAACATGATGTTCTCCCTGGCCACTCGACAACCACAAATCTTGCTAATTTAGTGACGCATATTTTGACGCAGCCACTCACTCACTAATTACGATTAAACTTGCGGACTTTCATGTCGACTCATCGTTTGGGAATCTGCTGCACAGCTATAAGATTAAAAAATGATGTTGTGCTGTCGTAAATGACCAAACGTCTTCCTTGTATAAAATAACTAGTCAGTACCTCAAGAGTTGGCATTAGTACCAGCCTTACTTTTAATTTGCGGTAATGATGTTTCTTTTGCCACTAGTAATTCTTCATTCCTTCAATAATGTTTAACTGGGCATGTAGGTGCGCTTCCATCTTCATTGAATAAAGAGTGCGAAAGAAAAAAAGACGAACAAATGAAACAACAGACAACGGCGCTGAGTCACAACTAAAATTTTTATTTTGAAAGGAACAGAATAAATAGCAAGTGGATAAGGAATATGACAAACAACCATCACGCATGCACATTATAACAAAAGTAACAAAAAAAATCCCAATCGGCTAATTAGGCATGAACATGAGGCAAATTATCTCTGAGATATGACACTTCTGCCTGTGATAAGGCTACCGAAGGTTGGCTAATACACTTGTGACCTTCCAGGGACATGTGTAAAGCCTCCATGAATTCTCGCCTGCGCTGACACCTGTTCCAAAGCAAAATTTCTGTTCTATCTCAACTTGAATTGCAAGCACTCTTGCGACCATGAAGAGCCCCATGAGAACCTTTGCAGCCAACGCAGATTCCACCGTTTCATTCCTCTTGTATCCCGATGGCACCAAACTATTTAAGGAAGTTCATTCATTTTACGATGGTCGCTTGTGGCAATCAGGTTTGCGTTTGTATTCCGAACGGTGCAACAGAACTAGCCCGTGTCGTCATTGCAGTTGTATCTGTCTCGTTATGTAAGGTTTATGAGATCAATGATCCTGGCGTTCTTTTTGGAATGCACGTTAAACCTTTATGCCCACGATAAGCGTGCTGCTATGCGGGGCGTTCATTCTCTCGGTTGTGTTTGCAGAATATCTCGAGAATTGAGTTCTCATATAGCCCTCTACTAATTTTGCACCTCAGTATCTCTTAATCAACCGGAGTATGAGTCTGTGATCTGGAATGGCATTGATCAATCCAGCAGTAACACCACTGAACGAGTCTAGAAAAAAACTTTTCTGCATTTATGACAATCGCTTAGCTAGCAGTGGCTGTACATTTTGTTCAAATACGGTTGTATTATTATTCATCTGAAAAAGCAGCACTCATTCAAACACAGACCAACGAGCTCGCATCCATTCACTCCAAACGTATTATCATCATTGCGGCCATTTTACAGCGGACAAAAGCACAGTAATATGTTATTTCTTTGCAAGCTACTTCACGGTATCACATCCTGTCCTCTACTTCTGAATTGTGTTAATTTCAGAATTACGCGTGAATTAACCAGAGAGAATGGACCGTTTCATGTAACCACCTGCTTCTTCCAATACCATTCATAGAATGAAAAGTCCATATAATGTTAGTTTTTTTGATCCTGACATTCTCCATAGTAAACAGTCATTGTTTTTATCTTAGCTTTGCACGACCTTGACGTAGATTGGCATAAAGTACAAATTCTTCCCATCTACATCATGCAGCGAGCTTTCCCATAGTTGCCTATATGCAATAATATTTTTTATTCTCCTTCCCTTATTTTTCTGTTGTCTTATTGAACTCTTTCCCTTTTCAGTTGATTTCCTTTGTCTCTACATTTTTGCTTTTAATATTTGTATTTTCTTCCGAAGGCTGTCTGAAATATATTGCTTATTTTTATTGTTTCATTTTTGCCTGCGCCTGCATAAAGACCTTACGGTTGTTCCTGGGCACGTTTAATAAATGACTTATTCATGGATTGACTGATTATTATTATTACTAAGGCATGGGAAGTAAGATAACAATCCGGATCGAACCCATCACGGTAGCCAGCGTATCTAAAGCAGTCATCGCAGATAGCATGAACGCCTCTCTCAAAATTCATGCATCGGCACCTATCGACCAGCGGGCAAAAAGTTAGCCCCATTTTCCTGAAACGCGCGTAAATAGTTAAGCGCCGTACTGCTTTCACCCGGTGGGCACCGGCGAGAACAAGTGGTTCTTAAAGAGAGGTGAAGCATTCGGAAACGCATATTGCAAGCGCTCACTGCACACACCAGCCGTCTAACACACACGACAAGAAGGCGCTTCTAGCCATCTAATGTTGCTACAAAAATCGGGCGACATTGATTTGTGAGGTGTTAATATTGCGTCATTAATTTAAAAAAATTGAACATTAGTTCCCGAATCAGCGTCACAATTGTACAAGCAGATAGAAGGGTGTAAATTACAGATCTCAGAAATATTTTAGCGCAGCACGAAGAGTTGGCATATATCGCGCCGCTATTGCTTATTCAAATACTGGTGCCGTGACAGCAGCTCACGTTTGTTACATGTAATAATTATGATATCTGGGGTTTCACGTCCCAAAACCTCGATATGATTGTGAGAGACGCCGTAGTGGGGGGGCTCCGGAAATTTGGACTATCTGGTGTTCTTTAACGTGCACTGACATCGCACAATACTCGGGCCTCTATCATTTCGCCTCCATCGAAAGGCGACCGCCACGGCCGTGATCGAACCCGCGACCTTCGAGTCAGTAGCCGAGCACCGTAGCCACTGTTCCACCGAGGCGGACGTTTGTTGTAATCCCCCCTTGTTGTTATTCCGTGTTCACAGAATGCTGTGATTTACACAGACAATCAACACTGTTTTGAGGAATCTACTTGGCAGCATGTTGTGCAATTGTGGATGGACATGGATGTTTGTTTCTGTGGAGAGGCCGTTAGCTTGACCATCGGTAACTTTTTGATCCTGAAAAATGAACATCTAAGCTTGCGTGCAAATTTTTCTCCCAACTTAATCTCTGAAAACCCGCACGGATAAATGTGGTCGCCCTAAGGTGTGATGAAGTTCCTCTGCATTTGCTGCCTCTGTACTCCACGGCCCTCTGCTAAATTTTAAGGTAAGTTTACTATTTTCATTATCATCGAACGTTCCTAGAAAATTACGAAAACTCAAAAGCGTTTGTGTGACTAAGCCGTCGTGTTCAAGCTCTTATATTTTCACACGCACATTTTTTTCTTTCTGTTTCTTGCTAGTATGACAAACCATATTTAGTAAGAAACAGCAGCACACCAATCTAAATATGAGTTTCGTCGTGTTGTTTTCGTGGACAACATAGTTACGTTTTCCTGTTTCGCTTTAACAATAGAGGAAACACCAAGAGTCAGATACAGCTTTCGCAATTAACAAATAAAAATACATGGCAATCCGCAAGACTGTGTGTATGTGTGTGTGTGTGTGTGTGTGTGTGTGTGTGTCAGACATGGGACTTATGTGCCCATGTCATAATTTGTCTGTTCTCGACCAGTTTTTTTTTCTTGTTTTTAGAATAACACGCGCGTTGAGAACTTCTTGCTTGTGGGTGTGTTCAGGTATGAACGTGGGTGCATATCCGCGGACCCTTAAGGGAAAAAAGAGAGTACGACGCACGTTGGTGAACTGAATTGCGATGAACGGGATCCCCGTTGTGTAATACCGCGAAAGTACACTGTAGTTTCCTTTGTCGAGATGCTCACCATGTGGGTGTAAACATTTGGTGAGTTAAACGTTTCTATGACTGACGCCGTAGTCCGCCTCTCCGCTTGGATCGTCATGATTGTTGGATTCCATTTCCGTCGAACAGTTGTGGGATAGAGGGAGAAGCATGGGAGAACGCGTGGTTGCCCAGATGAACACTAGCGCTTGACCTCCAATCATCAACTCGTCTCTCGAGAGGAGCTCCTGAATTTTCCATGCATGACTCTTTGACCAATAATGACCTCTGCCAACACTTTTTTCTGCAATGAATAATCCTTGAACAAGCAATACATCGGAGGCAATGAATCGATAAGCGAACTTATCTTCCGGAAGGCAGCAACTGTTCAAGGCGTCATTTGCTGCCTTGCCAGAATTGGTCATAACAATGCCTGATTAACTTCATGGTGCACGCGCACAATGTGAGTATATCAACAAGGTAGATTAGAGTAGACTTCCACTGAAATGCACAATGGAGATCACGATCACTGAATCGTGTTACATAACAATGAACGTCATTTCTTCTTTGTTTAAGCCAAATGAGTTTGTATTTAATTTTGTGAGTACACCTGTCTTAGCGTGAAGACGGGAATATTAGTGTACCATTGAGTACTTGGAGAGAATGACTAGCTGTAGCTCATCGCAACACAGTCTTGAGTTCCATTCTTTGCCGGTCTTTTATTATCATGTGCTTGTTCAGAATAGTTACCAACTCTCTTTTGTCGTTAAATTCTCTTAATTTCATGACTGCCTCATTCTCTTAACTATTAATTCAAGTTAGTAAGCTTCAATGTCTTCACAGAATTTCTTGTCGAACAGCGAGACGCCATTTCCACACAATTTCTTGTGTATTTCGTTGCATACTTCAGGATAGGAGTATCTCTTCTCGAAGGCCACCCACAGTGTGCACTCTGAAAAGCAGACACAAAGAGCTCAGTCGTATTTACGTTTATTTCGCAGTCAGAGGGAATGTCTAGTGAGTGTTTAGAATTTCTTTTAAAATGGCTCTTGTTAGTTGCGACAGTTACATGAGTTCATAAACGTTACTACAGAAAAAAAGCGAAAACATGTGCCAAAGAGAAAGTCAATATCATAATAACTGTCAATAAACCAAAAAAAAGTTACAGTTTCGCCGCAACGCCGAATCAATGATTGCAATAGCAACGAATTGGAATTGAGCGCGGAGAACGTGAAGGAGGTAGAAACTTCCAGCCCACTGCTCAAGCTCAAAGGACGCATCAAAACCGCGCACTGAAGGCTAACGTGAAGAATTGCAGAAGAGTGATAAGTTGGGCCAGTTGGTAATGATTCATTATGTAACTGCGCAAAAACGGACGGTGACACAAAAGAAGAGAAGGCACAAACAGGCGCAGACTATCAACTGAAGTTTATTGCGGGAACAGGGCAATATATAAAGGGCAAAAGGGAGGGAGAAAAGGCAAGAGGGTATCCATATCAACAAAAAATCAAGGCCACATCAACCATAGCACGTGCGTTATACAAAACCTAGATAACTGAGCTCTTTGTCATGCAAAGCAACAGAGGGCACACTGACGCACGACTCAGATTCCCTGTGAATGTGCGCAGCCTCAATCAGTTCGCGCGCTCTTTGATTCTTATGTTTGAACAACACAGAAGTGTCATTAAAGAGCGGTGCGCAGCCACATTTATTGCAATGCGCTACCAGATGAAGTCCAGAATGGCCTTTCAGAGAATTGTAATGTTCTCGAAGTCTGACATTTAGACAACGTCCTGTTTGTCCCACGTATACGCGATTGCACGACAGAGGTATGGAATAGACAGCACCGGTGACACAAGATACATAATTATGAACATGATTAATATTGCACTTGTCCCGCTGGACATTGTGTTGATTAGCCACACGTCGGTCTACTTTGGCACATAAAGTGGATAACTTGTTCTTTGCAGAAATTACCACTTGGACGTCATATCGTGACGCAACCTTTTTTAGGCGGTGGGTGAAACCATGCACATATGGAAGAACAGCAAATTTCTTGCGCTCTGCCTTTTCTGCCAAGCTGCAACCATCATCAGCACCTTTTTTTTATTTTCTTAACCAACTTCTCGGAAACCTTTAACAATACATCCCGTGGGAAACCTGCTTGTCTCAGTTTTTTCACCTGCCCCGAAAAACTGGTTTCAACCAAATGAGTGCAGGATTTCTTCAGCGCAGAGCTAAAGCAAGAGAGGGCAATAGCGTTAGGGCAATAGCAATAGGTATGCCTTTTCGTGCAATAATCACTGAACGCGACACGTGGCAGTATTGTGTGTCTGGTTTCTTGCAGACTTGCCTGTCGTCTCTCTATATAGATGACCCATACATTATCCCAAACTCGGAAATGCTTGTGCAATTCCTGCGTGATGACAACCCTGTTAATTGTGACGCCGTAAGCATTGATGTAGAGGATCTTTTTATTCTCTCCCCCATAATCACCTTTTGACCGCAGTTTAGGAATGCATTACGTGTCACAATGATGAACTTGCCTTCACTGGTTTAAGTGGTATGTCAGTTGAATCTTTCACAGAACTTTTGTTTTTTTTACTTGGGGTCCCTATTTATTTCTTTCAAAGGTGAAGTGTACTTGCAAAAGGAAGGTGTCTGTATTGGGTCTAGGGTGGCGCCGGTTCTAAGTGATATTTTTTCTAAGTAGCGTCGATCGCGCGCTACAACCGGATTTACAGGCAACCGTAATCAGAGTCTTTCGTTATGTAGATGACTATATTGTTTTTTTCCGTAAGGGGACTCAAGATCTTTCGGCTGATATTCTTAAGTGTTTTGAGCAGTTTGCTCTTGGCTTAAAGTTTACTTCGGAACACTTAAAGGACCAATGTATTCAATTTTTGGATCTACAGTTGCAGTTCTCGCCTGAGCATGTCTGTTGGTTCTACGCCCCCAGGTCTGTCAAACCTGTGTTGAACTACAAATCGGGCCATACGAAACTGGTGAAAAACGCTATTGCCCTCTCTTGCTTTAGCTCTGCGCTGAAGAAATCCTGCACTCATTTGGTTGAAACCAGTTTTTCGGGGCAGGTGAAAAAACTGAGACAAGCAGGTTTCCCACGGGATGTATTGTTAAAGGTTTCCGAGAAGTTGGTTAAGAAAATAAAAAGAGGTGCTGATGATGGTTGCAGCTTGGCAGAAAAGGCAGAGCGCAAGAAATTTGCTGTTCTTCCATATGTGCATGGTTTCACCCACCGCCTAAAAAAGGTTGCGTAACGATATGACGTCCAAGTGGTAATTTCTGCAAAGAACAAGTTATCCACTTTATGTGCCAAAGTAGACCGACGTGTGGCTAATCAACACAATGTCCAGCGGGACAAGTGCAATATTAATCATGTTCATAATTATGTATCTTGTGTCACCGGTGCTGTCTATTCCATACCTCTGTCGTGCAATCGCGTATACGTGGGACAAACAGGACGTTGTCTAAATGTCAGACTTCGAGAACATTACAATTCTCTGAAAGGCCATTCTGGACTTCATCTGGTAGCGCATTGCAATAATAGTGGCTGCGCACCGCTCTTTAATGACACTTCTGTGTTGTTCAAACATAAGAATCAAAGAGCGCGCGAACTGATTGAGGCTGCGCACATTCACAGGGAATCTGAGTCGTGCGTCAGTGTGCCCTCTGTTGCTTTGCATGACAAAGAGCTCAGTTATCTAGGTTTTGTATAACGCACGTGCTATGGTTGATGTGGCCTTGATTTTTTGTTGATATGGATACCCTCTTGCCTCTTCTCCCTCCCTTTTGCCCTTTATATATTGCCCTGTTCCCGCAATAAACTTCAGTTGATAGTCTGCGCCTGTTTGTGCCTTCTCTTCTTTTGTGTCACCGTCCGTTTTTGCGCAGTTACATAATGAACGTGAAGAAACAACTGTCACAGATCGATATTTGAAGCGCGCTGTTCAAACGCAAAGAAGGACGAGTGAAATAGATGCACAGGCAAATACAGGATGAGCGAAAACTGACAGAATTCCTAATTCGTCTCTGAGCAGCGCGCTTCTTTCACAAACGCGGCTGCTTCAGTGAGTGAAGGGACCTTCATGTGCTCTGAAACTTCAACTTTGCGGTGAAAGCACTACACGTACAAACCGCCCCCACCACGAGATAAGCGCGGACGCACGAGCGACCACGCCATGCAGCTTAATGTACAGGTAACATATGTAGCAGGCGCGCGCGCATCGCAATGAGCGGGGCGACGACCTCTAAAGCTAGGGAGCCTACATGACCGGCCGTTTTAGGGTGATGTCAGCCTTTGACCCACTACATGCCGCCAACGCACCGCCGCCCGCCAAAACACAATGTTGCCAGACAGCGGCGCCGCGCTATCGTGCCATCTCGGTGCCCGCACTGCGTCTACGCCCGGTTCCGTTTAATCCTCGACAATGCGGCGCCGAACGTAGCGATAGCGTGTTAAACGCTGCCGGTAAAGCCTGAGAATGCCTGACTGCTGTACCGCTGTGCACTCACCACAACAGAAAGGGCTTGCGAATGTTCCGCTTGCGCGAACCCGGGCCGACGGCTACTCTGGCTCGCTCAAATAAATCGAGACGGCTGGGAGCCCACCACTGCGTCTCGTATTTGCTCTGTGAGTACTGCGCATTTCGTTCACTGTTTTTTGCTGCAGGACATGTTATATGCGTTTCACGGTGTTCGCGAATGCATCGATAACCGAAGTTGTCGTTGCTGCGTTCACGCATTGCGAGTAGGCAGCCTACATACAGGACGCGTGCGCGCGTCTACACGGAGACGCGGTCGTGAGCTGTTGCCTCCCTTGCGTGAGCTCGCGTTAGCGCCGCTCAGCGTTACGTCGCAAGAGCTCAGGGGAGTGACGGTTCGGATCAAAATGGCGGCGCACAGAAAACTATGGTAGATTTGGTGGAAGCTGGCAACAGCGTGCCCCATTACCCGCTGGTTTTGGCTGAGTTTCTTGAAGGCACTTTTTGAAGATGTTTCCACCCTAAAACGGCCGGTCATCTAGGCTCCCTATCTAAAGCGCGCCCTGCGTGCCATCTCACTGGTGATCAAGACAACAAGCTGACGCGCTACCGAGCTCTGTGTACCGCCAACGGCAAATGCACTACATATATATGCGGCCTTTACAATGCTGAAAGGCGCCCAGTTGTCTAACGCGCAATGCGTAGCGAAGGGTCGCACGTTCAATCCACGCTTTGGGAAAATTGTATGGAACTTTCCCTGTGGCGTTTTTGTATATATATATATATATATATATATATATATATATATATATATATATATATATATATATATATATATATATATATATATATATATATATATATATATATAGTGCAACGTATGCTGTCGGTGGGCGGATGAAAAAGACGAGATCGAAGCGGCACTGGCTCGCGAGCAGCTCGGTCGACTGCTTCTCGCTCTGAGCTGTACGTCTCGCACTCATTCCTCACACTGTAAATAAACGCGTTCCATCGTCACAATTGTGGTGGAAGGTGCTGGGTAAGCCAGCTACAGCCAAGCGAGACCGGAGGGCAACCGTCTACTAACGACGGACACGCAACAGCACGAGCTTCGCCGCAGCCGTCGACTAGCGGGCTTGGCTCCACTACCTCAAGAGATGAGCCCGGACGGAGATATCCAGCAGCCGCCCACGAGGGCTTCGCCTTACCACTAGAGAGAGCCGCGAACCTTCACAGGGAAACCTGGCGATGACGTGGAGGAATGGATCAGCCACTATCAACGGGTGAGCCGAGCCAATGGCTGGAATTCCGCTACCCAGTTGTCTCACGTGGGTCTATTTCTCGACTTCACTGCGTTGGTATGGTTCAAGAACCACGAGGACACTTTGACAACTTGGGATCAATTCGTGGAGGAGATCAAGAAATGCTTTGGCGACCCCGCGACGAAGAAGAAACGCGCAGAGCAAATGTTGTCGCAGAGAGCTCAAGTGTGTGGTGAGACTTGCAGAACGTACATTGAAGAGGTTCTGAAATTGTGCAAGTCTGTCGATCCCAACAGGACGGATGAAGACAAGGTGGGCCACACTCTCAAAGGAATTGCGGAGGACGTTTACCACTTCCTTATCGGCAAGGAGAGCCTTGAATTTGTGGCCGATGTGATTAAGCACTGTCGAACCTTTGAGGCCCTAAAGACTCGCCGCATCACTTCGAAGTTTGGACGCCTGGCCAATGTCACGACGGTCGCCACTGTCGATGTTTGCCAAGAGGCATTACCTGCTGACCTTTCTTCAACGATTCGCCTCATTGTACGCGATGAACTTCGTCGCCACATTTCTGTACCCGTGAACGCCCGAGACCCGCAGTGTGATCTACCATCCGCAAGCATTAATGCTGCGAGTTTCGACGAGCGCAGCTATGCCAACCGCGGTCCACAGCTAAGGGCTCCACCACCGACGTCTTCTTATGTCGAGCAGCCTTATGTCTCCCGCAACAACTACAGCTACAATAGCCGTCCGCCTCCTTTTTCTTCTGATTGGGAACAGTGTGCCGCGTACCCTCAACACCCGGCGACGTTCCCTATGCCTCGTGAACGGCCCGTCTGCTACCAGTGCGGTGTTCGTGGACACATTGCCCGGTTTTGCCCAATGCGACGTCGTCCGCACACGACATTTCCTGAGCGATCCGCGACGTCTGCACGGCGAAGCCAACGGCCCGACTACACTCACTGGCCTCCCACCCCAACTGACGAGCGGCACGCCTACCGGCCGAACATGCGGAGTGATTCACCCGGGTCTCTGCGCAGCTTAACGCCGCCTACCACGCGTCGCCCCGGTCGCCATCTCCACGGCCTCGGCCACGGCTTTCGTCTCCGCCACCGGGAAACTAACCGGCGCGGCCGACGGAGGCGAGGTCGCTGGACGTACCGATTTTCACCAAAGTATGCCTCCACCAGTTTCTATGCTTCAAAATAAGGTTCATGTATTGTGGACGATGTTCCGACGATGGCGTTGATAGATACTGGTGCAAGTGTTTCTGTGATGAGTTTAGTTTTTAAGGAACGACATGGCCGCAAGGTTATGTTTTATTGGGACAAAGCTTCTACCTTTCGGGCAGTGAGCGGCGCGTTCTTGCGTCCAGTCGGGGTCTGCACTGTGTCTGTCTGTGTTGCCGGTAAAACGTTCAAGGTGGAATTCGCAGTACTTGCTCAATCAACGCACGACGTTATTCTTGGCATAGACTTTTTGCGAGAGTGTCGTGCAACCATGTATTGCGGTGCAGGCGAGGTTCTGTTGTCCGCTCTCGCCCAGCAGCCTGATTGTAAGAAAGGCAACCTCATCGTGGCTAAAGATGCCCTTTCGCCAGCGTGGTCCACGGCCAGCGTACTAGTGACCGCTTCGGAAACAGACTCCAGTTGGATTTCACGCGACATTGTGGTTGAGCCGTTGCCCGTACCTTGTATCAAGAAAATCTTCCCCATCTCCCGCTAAAGGGAACCATGTGTGGATGCGAAGCAGCGGAGAGATAATTAGCTTGAGCGGGAGGAACGTCGCCAATCTTATTTCGCGGCAGCGGTCCGGGCGCTCATCGCGGCGCTGCGCAGGAGAGAGAATGAGGCGCGCGCTCCGTCATTTTCATAGAACATATAATTGGGCAAGTTGGTTTGACATCATTTTAAAACAGCGCAGCAAGACGAGGACATAAGAAACGAAGAAACAACGGGACGGGCGCTGCGCCCGTCCCGTTGTTTCTTCGTTTCTTATGTCCTCGTCTTGCTGCGCTGTTTTAAAATGCCGTCATTTTCATACCGCGGAACTACCGCGGCGCCCCTAGCGGAGTATGCAGCTGTCACACCACCTGTCGTGCCCGCCGCTGCGTAGAGGATTCCTAGAGGAAAGGACGGGGGGGGATCGTAGGAGAGGGGGAAGGGACGTGCATGCGCTGTGGGGGTGTGGGACGCGGGAGCAGCTCCGTAGAGTAGAGGATTCCTAGAGAAGAGAGGGGGAGAGGACGCGGATGCACTGTGGGGATGTGGGACGCGGGCGCCGCTCTGTAGAGTAGATGATTCCTAGAGTAGAGGAAGGGGGGTGAGCGTAGGAGAGTATAGGGGAAGGGACACGCTGTGGGACGCGGGGCCGCTCAGTAGAGTAGAAGATTCCTAGAGGAGAGAAAGGGGGTGAGCGTAGGAAAGAGGGGACGCACATGCGCTGTGGTGGTGTGGGACGCGGGAAGGAGGGACGGACTAAGCCCCCTCCAAACACATGTAAGCAAGATTAAGGAATGGGGTCAACCTGGGCGACAAACACCACCTGCCTAGCCATTGCTAGGCAGCCTCTCTCTGCTCTCGGCCATGACTCAAGGAATGGGGTCAACCTGGGCGACAGACACCACTTGCCTAGCCATTGCTAAGCAGCCTCTCTGTGCTCTCAGCCATGACTCTGGTGACTGTAGTAGTGGTTGACGGACTTCATATTACTACAGTGTTCTGGTTCGCATAATGGCTGCTTCCCTACTTCATGAAAGTGGCCGGACGCGGGACGCGGGACGGCGGATGGACAGTGCCCCGAGCATAACATGCTTCGCATCTAAAAAAACTTCGCCATCTCCCGCTAAAGGGAACCATGTGTGGATGCGAAGCAGCGGGGGAGATAATTAGCTTGAGCGGGAGGAACGTCGCCGCTCTCATTTCACGGCAGCGGTCCGGGCGCTCATCGCGGCGCTGCACAGGAGAGAGAATGAGGCGCGCGCGCTCCGTCATTTTCATACCGCGGAACTACCATGGCGCCCCAGCGGAGTATGCAGCTGTCACACCACCTGTCATGGCCGCTGCTGCGTAGAGAGGATTCCTAGACGAAAGGACGGGGGGATCGTAGGAGAGGAGAGAGAGGGGGGAGGGGAAGTGCATGCGCTGTGGGGATGTGGGACGCGGAAAGGAGGGACGGACTAAGCGCCCTCCAAACACATGCAAGCAAGATTAAGGAATGGGGTCAACCTGGGCGACAGACACCACCTGCCTAGCCATTGCTAATCAGCCTCTCTCTGCTCTCGGCTTATACTCAAGGAATGGGGTCCACCTGGGCGACAGACACCACCTGCCTAGCCATTGCTAAGCAGCCTCTCTGTGCTCTCGGCCATGACT
>JALIZH010006300.1:0-31001 GCA_030522465.1 Rhipicephalus appendiculatus | reverse complement strand
ACTGCCTCCAACTTTTCAATACGAACGTGCTTGCTTGCTGTAATCATTGAAAAGTTAATTATTAAAGCTTAGCTAACTGCGCGGCTCACAGGGATAACTATTGTCTCGCTTTGTGTCCCCCTCGATATATAAGTTATCTGCAAAGGTGGTTGTCATTGTCTTCCCAGTACTCACTTTAAAGAAAACCATAAAGCTTAAGTTTGAATACGTGGTACAGTTCAGCGTGTATGTGCGATCTAGATGAACGGCTGATTTTCGAACCAATAGAATTTTTTCAAATGGCTCTTCCTTGTCATTTAAATGATTTCTGAGCGGTCGCACACGTGAAGGCCAATCAGGCGAGCGTTTTGATAAAAATGAGTGTCACCTAGAAAACATCGTATATATTTTTTTCTATTTGTATTGTGTCCCAACTTTTTCTTATGCCAACATCTTTACAAAATATAACGATAATTGACAGTACTACGAGTATTGTTTCGTTGTCGGTGCAGCATCTCGCAAATGAAAATAAATTTCCATGAACCGTCTTTGTGTCCTTCAGAAAAAAAAAGGCTTTTCAATTAGTCCGTCAATAATCTTTTGATATTTACAGTGCCTGAATATAAACACTTTCGTGTATTTTTTACGCACAGCAAATGACAACCTCAAGCACTAAAACAATCACCGACGATTGCGATACTGCCTAACACGAATTCTGAGTTCAGCTTCGTTTCGGCGCAAGGCCAACCGTGTTAGAAATTTTGGCTTTCCGCGAGGTATCGACTACGCCATGAATAGTAATTTTTGTGAAGTTGGACAGCACCCAATACGCGACTATTGATCTTTCTGCGGATAAGCGAGGTACCCGCCAGAAATATGTAAAAATATGTAAGCCTATTACTTGACATTGTTGATGCTACATGTGGCTGATGACGACGAATAACTATGGCTGAGCACTATGCCCTTGGTGAGAAGCATTAAACAGCACAATCATCGTGCAATTAGCATTGCGTGAGGACTGGTTCTTATTTTACTCTTCTGCCACGCTATATTACATTGGTTAACGCGATTTCTTGCCCGGACATGATGCCTGTATAGGGTCTTTTTGCAAATGAGTGTCAAGCTCCAGCGTTTCTCTGTGGTGGAATACTCTACTGCCACGGAGAGGGCCCCGGTTCAAAACCCATTAGAACTTGGGTAAATTATTTCTCATTTTATTTTTTCATGCCTCTCGTTTACACCACAAGCGATGAGGGCGACGGCAGCGGTGACGCCGGTCAACGCCGGAACGGGAGCTTAGGAGCTGGGCTCTAAAGGAAAGACACCCACGTTGTAATGAGCACACGAAATGTAAATAACCTATTGATATGCAAAGCTGTAATCAGTTCTGCTGTCGGCTACACGCCTGTCGTCTGGAACATACATAACCAGTGCAAGAACAATAAGACAGAATCAATTGAGAGGAGTCTGATGTTTATGTGTCAACGTTACGATCACGAGTGCCACCCACTTCAACATTTTTTCTCCGTGATTTTAACAGCACTTTCTTCTCAATCACACAATGAATCCTTGGACTGTTATGTAAACTTTACGGTTGCTTTTTCATGTAGCACCCATCCTGACGTAAAGGCCTGAGTCGTCGACGCCACGATATCCAAATTTAATCTTATCAGCCTACTATTCTTGATATTTATTAGTGAAATTGGCGATACCCCGTGCAGTCCGATGTTGGAATTCCCTGCCAGATAGTATCGCTTGTCTGGAAAACATTGTTGCTTCCCGTGACGCATTGACCATGTTATCTGGCCAAAGAAGCGTAAAGATATTTGCCATTATAGCAATGCGCTCTCTGTGTTATTGTAATCTTTCTTTTTTTTTAATTCTTGATTTTATAGATCCGTAGTGCGCTTTTTTTTCTCGTTTTGGCTCTATTTTTTCCCCTATGTGAACCGTTTTATTGTATAAAATTTCAATTTTGCTCGACTGCATTACTTTATAGATAATACCTCCTGTGATTGATTCCCTATTATATGTTGTATCTTTGCTAGTGTTGCGATTTCTTTTTGTTACGAGTACTGCAGTAACTAATTATTTACTTTGTATTGCACTGTTCCTTATGTCATTTTGTAAATGACTGCTGTTCACACATTGTAATTTGAGAGCGTCACTGATGTTCACTTTTTTGTACTGCCCCCCTTACACAATGCCTCAACGGAGGCCTGTAAGGTACTTTAAAAAAAATAAACAAACAAATAAATAAATAAATAAATAAATAAATTCAGTGTTTTCCTTCGTGTCATGCAAGGAGGCAATTCGTGACCTTATGGCAGGAGTCGGCAACCTTTTAAGGCGTAAAGGGCCACTTTGAATGAAGCCGACACAGTGGCAGCCGGACGGCAAACCGGAAGGGGTAGGAGAAGTATTCACGACAAAGATAAAAAAAAATCGGTGTATTGGCAATACTGTACAAAACTGGCATATAAATCATGTTTATTTTCTGCACGCACGTCTCAAGGTTACCATTTACATACATCGGTTACAATCGCAAACCCCATTTGAAGTAAAAAAAAAAAGCCCCCACCTCCCCGAAGGGGAATCGTGAGGAAATGCGAATGCATTTCGCGCGCGCTTCACTCCATTTATATATGGTGGTTGTGGTTCGAATAAGGAAAAGGCGCCTAATTTCTGCAGCCCGGTCGGGAACACGGCACAGCGCCTTTTTTTTTGCTTTTTCTTGTTTTTTTTAATTTTTTTTATTTATTTTTTTTAAATTTTTTTTTCATATATAGCTCCGCCGCAGACCGCTTTTAGTTAACGCGCACGCTGCGAATTTTTATTGTTCAACAACGCACAGGAGAAATCTCCCACCGGCACCACCTTGGAGGTCAAGATTCATTGCCATATATACGGGGTGGCCAGTGAACGGTTGTGCAGCGCGAGCAGTCGCTTTTTTCAACCAAGAAACTCGCTAGCAGACGCTGCCTGTGTCGGCGTCGCGAGGCGAGAGAGGGAGAGGGGGGGAGCGAAGGAGAGAGAGAGGGGGGGGGCGCGCATGCGCAGTGGGAGTGTGGATGCTGCGGGCAGAGATGCCTAGAGAAGAGAGGGGGGGAGCGTAGGAGAGGTGAAGAGAGGTGGGACGCGCATGCGCAGTGGGAGTGTGGGCGGCGCGGGCAGGGATGCCTAGAGGAGAGAGGGGGGAGCGTAGCAGGGGAGAGAGGAGGGGAGGCGCATGCGCAGTGAGGGTGTGGTTGCCGCGGGGAGGGATGCCTAGGGGAGAGAGAGGGAGAGAGGAGGTTTTTTTATTTTTATTTTTTTTAAAGGGTTTGCGCATGCGCAGTAAGGGCGGTCACGCCGTACACCACCACCACCTGATTAAGCTTCGCCATAAGATGCTTCACATCTAACACCTGCCGACGCGCACACCTCCTCAACCTATCCTCCTCCTCCTCCTCCGCGGACAACGCCAACGCCGCACAACGCCAACGCCGGGATGCCTGACATAGCCCGACTATGAAATGCATTCGCATTTAAAAAATGTCATGTGGGCCTTCAGATAGCAAGTGACAAGGGGAGGTGAGGGATTCCTTCGTCGGGCTGGGCGCCGCATAAAACTTCCTCGCTGGCCGCAGCTTGCCGACCCCTGCCTTATTGCAAGTATCTTGGTAATGTATGAGCCAGCCACACATGGCCATAAATCGAAGCTCTTTCACGCCAATGACAACACTCTATAAAAATAAATGAGGATTGCAATGTGGGCTTGTTGGTGAATCATCCGAACAACTTTGACGTAGCGCGATAGTACGCGTAAGTAAACGTTCGTTTACAGCACACAGCTCCCATTTTTCTCAAATCTCGTTTTGTTTGGTAACCTGTGAGGACTAGCTACAGGACTTGTAGTATGCAGTGATTACTCCTCAGTCTAATAAATACGCAGTATACTACTAGCGCGAGAACACACGGACAAGAGGACGACACACTGCGCTGTACAGTACTTCTCGCGCTAGTAGTATACTGCGATGAATTTCCAAGAAACCCAAGCCGCTACCCTTGTGAACTAATAAATACAACTTACATTTCACATAACTCATTACTCATCACATATAGTTCAATCCCTATATAACAAACAGCCGAGTTTGTTATGGCGAAAAATTACCGTAATCTATTTGAACGAACTTTTTCTCATACGGACCCCGAGGGGCCATCGCATGTGAAAACATTGAAACGGAACACTCTTCTCCGTGAAGAAAGACAGACAAAGTGAGCATGTTCGTTTTGAAGAGGAAATCAATTTATTTATCCCTGAGCGGTGAATTGAAAAAAAATGTACAAGGACGATGAACGTTGTCATTATCGTTTTTCCTTTCCCAGATGGAAGATGAGATCTCTTTGTTTTGTGTTTTTACCGCTTCATAACTGCTATGATACGATGGAACAGACAATCATAACACGATCTACAACAGTACTTTCAGCCAGCACTTGGCACCATGAAAGTTTTATGAAAAAGTTGATATAGATGAATCGCAATAATTTTTTCTTTACAAAACCGGTAGTGAGATGAATTGAAATGTGCAGTCTCGTCATGCAAACTGGTTGTTTTCCTCTAAACAGCTATCGAAGATGCGGGTTGGCGACGCTGCCCTTTTAGCGTAGTGTCTTTGGAAATATGTTTACAGTAGCGTTAGCAGTTCCATTTGTGCAAACGTAATACAGCACCCAAAGGCGCGGCTAACTTAGACGTATGTAATTTCCACGGCGTCTATAACAAATCTAGTTGCTCGATTGCACAAACACAATCAACCCTTGTAACCGTAGCCGCCGTATCCGTAGCCACCATATCCATAACCACCTCCATATCCACCACCATATCCGCCACCGTATCCGTAGCCTCCACCGAGGCCAGAATGGGCGAGCAGTGCCCCACCACCGGAAACCTTGTTCACGTGGTGTACGGTTTTGACCAAGAAAGCCGGACCGGCCACCGCCTTGTATAGTCCAGGTCCTCCTCGAATAAGAGCCACGCTGCTTCCTATACCGACGCCGCCGACGCCTAGGCCTCCGCCGTAGCCGCCACCGTAGCCGCCACCGTAGCCGCCACCGTAGCCGCCGCCGTAGCCGCCACCATAGCCACCACCGTAGCCGCCACCGTAGCCTCCACCATAGCCTCCGCCGAAGCCAATGCCGTAACCAATCCCACCAGCAATAGTGGTGGCGAAAACGGCAGCGAGGATGGTGGCGATGTACTGCGAAGTTTCATAAATCAAATGATTTAAAAGACTACAAAAGGAAACTCTTTTTTGACATGTTCATGAATATTGTCACTTGACCTGTTTGTTGAGAAAACCGCCAGGTCTGCACAGAGCACGCAGCACAGTCACAGCGAAAGCTGCAAGAGCGGCCTTTCTGGAGTCTTTTTTTAAACACTCGTGGGGCAACTACTACAAGCACACTTGCATGGTACCCACTACGCCATAAATCATAATTTTTGTGTCGTACGGAAGCATCCACGATGCCATTATTTGTCATTCTTCGCAGAAGCGTCGCACCCGCTTGCCACTTGTAAGGCATATGTGCACTTTCTTGATGCTGTCGCTTGCGTCGATGGACAATTATTCCTGAGTCTTTTGTAATAAATTGGAGCATTAAACGACCCACTCGTTACGCAATTCGCGTTGTGTGACGTCTGGTTGTTACTCTGCTGTTCTAAAACGCTTTATTACACATGTTAACGCGATTTCTTATCCGACGTGAAACTGCATAGGGTCAGTTTGCAACTGCGCTTGAAGCACCGGCATAGCTCAGTGGAGGAATACTGGGCTGCCACGCAAACGCCCATGTTCGAATCCCATTCTATCATCTGTATTTTTTTTATTTAGTTAATTATTTTTCTTATTTCGCGTGGCAGTGGTTACGGACACAGGCGGTGGTGGCGGTGGCGGAGAACTATGGCGCCAAAATCGGCCCTTGTGCTCTCATAACAGCTTTCGCTGTAGAAGATGCATACACACATAGCGGGCTTGTGCTCAAGCAAGGTTCTTCTAATTACGAAACACGCATTTTCTGGAATTGCCCTGAACTTACTTTTTCGTTCAAATTCGCAGGTGTTAGTGACATTTATCGAATGCTATGTTCCCTTTAGTCACAATCGGTGAATAATATCGCACTGGGCTCAATCTGAGCTTCTAGAAACACTCGCTGCGTTAGCAGGTTCTTCGGATCCAAGGAAAAACAAATATAACGTGCCTATTTCCTTACGTCATCCCGCAAGTTGAAAGTGTTGACCTTCACAACGCTGCACGCGCGTATCCTCTATCTACAGCTGCGTGCAACTTTCAGGTCTAAATGGTACAGTAGACTATAAAGTATTCCTCACTGCTGATTCAGGCCTACGTTAAACAAACCACAAATATTCCAGCGTTGTCCCAGCTTTCTTAATAACATTTGTCGTTTGGAATTTAGCAATAGTAAGTATACCTGCGCGTTAGAAAGTCAGCAGGTATGATGCAAAATAAAATTCATATAAAGTAAGAAATGGAACTTTCACAAATACGTTTCCCAGATTAAAAGGTTCATCAAACTGCCTTAGATGAAGCTTTGCTTGCCTGTAGAGTGGAGAACCTGCATAGCTCATGGGCACTTCGTGTTGCGGAAACCCTTCCCCTTCTATTAGCGCGGCCGATATTTTTTCGCGTTCATTGTCCATATTTTTTACATAATTATTAGGTCTATAATCCCATTTACTCACAAGCATTTTTTTTCAGATATTTCAAGAATCAATAACCAAAAATATTTTTTCTTGCCTGTAACTATGCTTAAAAGAGCACAATAGTTGTTTTTATGTTATAACTAAAATTTTATCATATTCACTGACTGGTCGACGACTCCCAGTTGCGTTTGAAAAACTAGCTCCTTATTGACTTGTCATATTCGCGGCGGCGCAGATACTCACCAAAGCGTTCATGTCTACTGCTTCTTGCACTTACTCCTAGGCGAATGATGCCTGAGCGAGTCCCGTTACGTCGCTTATATACTAGGTCTACTGCGGGAACAGTGTATTCGGCGACACGGCAGTCACGTATTAGGCGGCAGTACATTGCAGAGACTCCGCGTTTTGCAGCGAAGAGGAAAACACAAGGTCGCTGCACGTGCCTGTCGAAAGTAACGCAGAGCTTTCGTTCCTTCCTACACCGTTCTCGATACTATGGAAAGTGGGAACAAATCTGGCTGAAGACCGACGCTTCCTACGCAAGGTAGCCTTCAGCCTACAGTTCTGCGTATAGTCGTCGCCATATGCCTTCCAGGCGTTTCCTCGCAGCGGGCGCGCAGTATAGTCTCACGGAGTCGTTTGAAGGTGCTTCCTACGTATTCCAGCGGAGGCGGAAGATGCGGAACGTTCTAAAGGCTAAGGGGACGTGGACAGCGGCGGAAGGATGCTAAAAATGGATGTGCAATACGTAGCCGCCGCTGCTCCGTTTCCTGCATCAGTTATTTACACGCTGATAACAGTGCGCTGGCCCTTGTCGGGGTGAATTGACATTAAAAAAGGCGTCCATATCAAGCACAACTGTACCAACTGAAATGCTTATAGGTTGGGTGAATTCGTTTATAGTGCACTAACACTAACGCACTCGTGCAGGAGCTTGCTCTTCCTTGCGGAAGAACGATTGAAAATAGCGATGTGTGATTTCATTACCGTGATATTGACGTCACAAATGCACGCATAAATCTGAAATTGCTTTGGCTTTGTAGCCTGAAATAGCGTGCGAAATTATATGTCCGAACTTGTACCCGTGGCATTACTTCAAAAATTTGGCTCGCTATATTCTCCACCTTTTTCATCGGCTACAAAAATGAAGGTAACAAATGCCTCAATTTTTGCTTCAGTGGACTTTATTACCCAAAAGCTAAGCATCAAGAAAGAGAGCTGTTGCATGAGGCATATACAAGAGCCAATTCCAAAAAAAAAAAGAAAAAAGAAATCTTCGGACGTAAAGCATAAGAACACATTGAAATTGTTTATTCATATAATACAGGCATGCTTTTAAACTACATGGACTGACAGATATATTAAGGGTTTAGTTGGTCAGAAAACAATCCCATGGAAAACGAAATGTGAGAAGTAGATATTAGCCGCTTGAAAGTTTTCGTGTTAAACATTTATTGGGTTATTTATAGCAGCGGTATTAAACTTACTTCAGCTAGCGAACCCCAGTCCCCAATTTTACTCCCGCAAAGGCCAAGATAGTGAAGCAGCTTCACGCATTTCACACTGCTTGCATAATCAATATATCATTAAACGCATAAATGGACGAACTACCACTTTCAATTCATCCGCACTTCCCCGGGTAATTGTTCTATGGAATGATCTTCCCTAAAATATTGCATCTATCAGCGACCATCAAACATTTCTTGATAAAGCTGCATAAACATTTCTTTCAAATAGTATCATGTCGTCATTATTATTTTTTTAATTCGCGAAGTCTTCATGCATTCTCCCCTTGGCGAGCATGTGGGATTGGCGATTATTTTGCCATTTAATAAGAAATGCTCTTTCTTTGTCTAAAATGCTTTGCAATGTACTTATGGAGTGCGGAGCACTTTAGGGGCCGGGTTGTCGTATGCTAATGTGTGCTGTAGTATGCTGTAGTATGCCGTCGTCGCTTGGCGTAAAGCTCCATGTGTAGCATATTAGGTCGCGCTCTCGCCAAGGAGAAGCCTTCTTCCTCTTGTTCTTCGAGCGCCTTAATGATGATCACTTATCATCATTAGAAAAAAAAAATACAACTAGTTCGCTTGGCGTAACGCAGGCAAAACTACGTATAAAATAGAAGAAAAAGAGAGAAAGCAAGCGTGAAATAAAAATAGAGAGAGAGGGGGGAAAATAGGAAGAAATGTGGAAAGCGCAAGAGAAAAAAATAAATAAAGAGAGCGGAAGATGAAAATAGAAATAAAGGGAGGAGAAAGACAAAAATATAACCGAAAAGGAGGAAAAGAAAGAAAGAGAGGAGGAAAGAAAAAGATAAGCGAAGAGGAAGAAGAAAAGGCTGCCCATCTCCGCACTTCCTTCAGCCTTGGCATTCCTAGTGCGAAGCTGCCTTAATTGTTTTCTATTTGTTCCTGTTTCTGCCCTGTGAAATAATTTCTTTAAATAATAATAATTATTATTATAATATCCGGGGGTTTTACGTCTCAAAACCGGCAATGAAGCGGCGATAGTACGCGCAGAGTCCGAGAAAGCGACGCACTACCTTCTTGTCACGGGGAACAGGAAACGAAGCTACGGGGGTGCTCTTGTCCGGGTCGGGCCGAACACCGTCCGCACTGACCACATGGCCGAGAAACTTAAGTTCTTTGTAACCGAAGTGGCATTTTTCTGGCTTCAGCGTGAGGTTAGCCGAGCGGAGTGCTTCCAGCAGAGTCTGCAGACGCTTCAGGTGTTCCTCAAAGGTCACAGAAAACACGACGACGTCATCCAGATAAACTAAGCAAGTGTGCCACTTTAGACCGGTAAGAACAGTGTCCATCATTCTCTGGAATGTCGCAGGTGCGGAACATAGGCCGAAGGGAAGCACTTTGAATTCATACAGGCCATCCGGTGTAACAAAGGCAGTTTTTTCACGATCTCGTTCATCAACTTCAATCTGCCAGTACCCGCTTTTCAAATCTATAGATGAAAAATACTTGGCCCGCCGCAGTCTGTCGAGTGAATCATCGATGCGGGGCAGCGAATAGACACCCGTCTTTTTTAGTCACACTGTTAAGCTTTCTGTAGTCCACGCAGAAGCGCAGCGTTCCGTCTTTTTTCTTCACGCGAACGACCGGAGATGACCAGGGACTCTGGGAAGGTTGTATAATGTCATCTTGCAGCATCTCTTCGACTTGAGCATTTATCACATCACGTTCCTTTTCTGAAACGCGGTAAGGGTGTTGTTTTATGGGCGAGGCGTCTGTATACGTAATTATTCGGTGTTTGGTTATTGGCGTCTGACGAACCTTCGAGGTGGACGCGAAGCACTCTTTAAATTGATGTAGAAGTTCACGCAGTGCCTGTCTGTTGTTGCTCCGTGAGGGTCGGGTTAACATCAACTTTGGCAAGTAACGAAGCCACGTCCCTTGGTGTCGGTTGAAGCCCATCGTCTACTGATGTGGATGTGAAACATTCGGCAACGTCTGCGACAGGGTAGGCAAAAGCGATGGCGGTGTGACGGAACAGGTGCCGGTACTCATTACTGAAATTAGTCACAAGTAGCGCAGACCGTCCGTCACAAAGCGTGACGAGGCTGCGGGCCGCGCAGACACCTAGTGTGAACAAAAGCGTCAAGTTGCCTTCGGCAACTTCACGGCAACTTCGGCAACTTCGGCAAGACCTTTTGTAGCACGTGACATATGATTATGAGAGATGCAGTAGCGGAGGGCTCCGCAAATTGCGACCATCTGGTGTTCGTTAACGTGCACTGAAATCGGACAGTACACGGGCCTCCACCATTTCGCCTCCATCGAAACCCGCAACCTTCGGATCAGCAGCCGAGCACCACAACGGCTGCTCCACCACTGCGGACTGTAATAATTTCGCATTACCTGCGCTGGGCATTTCTTTTCTGCGTTTATTTTCCTGCATTTATTGTTGTGTTTCTATTATATTTACTTTCTACTTCTCCCCATTACTCAATGCACTGTTGGGCCCTATAAGGTGTCATGACTCATGAATAAATAAATAAATAAATAAATAAATAAATAAATAAATAAATAAAAGGCAAGAGCGTGGGTAGGGGAGGGGAGTTTGTGTGTACTCAATGTCAGCAAACGTTTTCATTTGAAACAAGACGCAACCCATATTTCATATGCAAAAGACCTTTCCAATTTCCTTCGGAAATTGGAAAGGTCTTATTCCCAAGATATCGATACCGATCTCCTACGGTTAAAATCTGGGCGATGATTTTGAAACATACGAGTTCATGTTTCACTTGAAAAGCTTTTATGTAGCGCAACACGACACACGGACACGAGAAGGCACATATGGACACCAAAAAACGCTCCCGTGTCCGTGTGTCGTTTTGCGCTACATCAAAGCTTTTCAAAGAAATCACCAACAAGCCCACATTGCAACTCAATGCTTTTTCACGATTACGCAACAACATATGATGACTGCACGGGGTGCCTCACGACAAAAATTATTTAGCCAAGTCGTGCCAGTGTAGCTCACGAACTTACCTACTCAGAACATTGAAGAAAATGAGACAGACAGTCATGTGCGGGCCGGGCCACTACAAAGAGGCCCGCGGAACACGTGTTTGAGCCCTGATTTACAGGCACGAAGTTGTGCTCACGACTAAAGTGATTGGAGAGGAGATTTTCAATTTCGTACTTATTGTTCAGATAAATACGGTACTGTGCGGTGGATCTTCATGGGCGTAGTCGGCACTACGGAGAGAGAGCAACGTAACCTCTGTAGATGCTAACCATTGAGCGGCAGAAATTCTATAGCGCCTACAACTTGAGCCTGCAAAAAAGTTTGCAGCGGCCCTGTCTATAGTGGCGACTGCTTAAGTACAAACAGATTGCATGCACTATTCTCCATGAGAAAAATCCAGCTCTCTATACAAAACGAATGCTTTAAAACGCACTGCGTGAGACTTGCACGTAATTAAGCATCTTACGGGGATGGAAGGCAAAGAGAGGACCACGAACTTGGTGTAATGCTTGAAACTTATGAATTTCTTATGATGAGCGACACAGGTTGGCGTCGTTTGACTCATCCTTTGCATGTCAATGAATCGCATAAAGCATACATTTCTGTGATTACGCGTAGAAAAATAAAAATAAAAAATCTATTCCTACTAAATGCATAAAAACGATTACGGGCGAACAAATCAAGACTGCGGACGTAAGCTGAGCGTATATGAGCGCCCAAACGTAATAATCCGAAACAATAAATGCCTTTCTGATAGAAAAACAACACTGCTGTCATTTGCAAGGAGTTATATGAAGAACACTCATTAATAGAAGGGTAATCGATGGAGCGCGTTGTGGCGGGTCCGGAAATTTCGACCATCCGGTGTTCCTTAACGTTCGCTGACACCGCACACTACACGAGCAGCTGCAACTTCGCCTCCATCGAAATGCAACCGCCGCGGCCGGGATCGAACTCGCGACCTTTTGGTCGGCAGCCGATCACCGTAATCGCTACACCACTGCGGCGGACTTCTGTCTTTTAGGTCTTTGTTTCGCTCGTTTTCAACTTCGCAATAGCAGCAGCACGTGTTGCTTACCAAGAAACTTCCCGGTCATTTCAATTATCACTCTTAAGACCGAAGCAAAAAGCTTATTGGTTAAGTGCTACTAGAGTAAGTAAAAACTCCTTTTTCCGCTTTCAGGTTAAAGGAAGGCTCTTAAAGTTAAGGATTAACTCTATTAATGTTCTGTGTAGGTTAGAAGAAAATGTATGTGAAATATTTGGCCAGTCGCAGGGAGAAAAGTGTTGAAAATGAGCGGGCTACTCGCTAAGGCTTTTGTTTCCCGCCATGCGCCGCGCCGGCGCACAAAACCCAAAGCCGTCCAGGACCCATGTTTGTAAACAGCGAAAGGGTCTATAAGCCCAGCGCAGACGACATTCAGGCCTTTTTTTATTGCGATATCAATTATACGGACACTCTCGGCTGATTTTTGCCGTCGCCGTCATGCCTCGTATATATATATATATATATATATATATATATATATATATATATATATATATATATATATATATATATATATATATATATATGTAAAAAAGGCACAAATAAATAAATCCGAGGCACCCGACCGCGGATTCGAACCAACGACCCCTCGCTCCGCAGCGCGCTGCGTTAGACCACATAGCCACTCGCCATGCATGTGCCGGCCGTAATAACGACGAGCTATTTATATATACCATTTACCGCTGGCGGTACGCAGATCTCGGAGGAACTTGAGCGTGTTTTGTGTCACGCAACGCTCCTACATTTTCTTTCAATTTGAAAACTGCCCTTGAGACTCGCACGAAAAAGGGGCCCCTTTCTGTACCCACTCGTGATGTGTAACGAAAAAAAAAAAAAGAACAACACCGCGGACACCTTGCGTCAGACGCCACCACGTGGGAAGCGACGCAGGGGGGCCACTCCACGCGCCGCACTTTAAGAGCGTCGGGTTCTGCGTTGTCGATACTAGCCGCGGGTTCCTCATACACAAAGGCGTAAAAAGTGTTATAGTTGTTCACTCTTGTCCTGTGTATACCTGCGCGTTCTTTGTGCGAGTCCTCCTTTGTGCTTAAGCGGGAAGCTGAAAGTATCGAGCTGCGTGTCGATCTTCGCGTGACATTCCACTTTCTTTCTATCGCATTCATTGCTTCGCCCTAGCGGCGAAACTAACTATTTTTCTTTGACGTTTTACAGTCTAGATTACTTGTTTAAGCGGCGAGACCACTTTCGTTTAAAAGTTAGTTACACATGCCAATCGATGTTCGTTATCTTCTAGCCGTTGCCCGTAACCAGGGTTCCTATCGCTTTATGGTGTGCTTATCATGGTGAATCACTTGATAATTATTTTTTTCTGATAACTATAAGTTCCGTATTTCGTAATCCCTATCTTAGTACACTCTCCCATCCAATTAATTATTGTGATATGTGATTATCCACCAATTAACGATTGTTCTTCACAGAACTTCTTGCAACGAACAGCAGTACTGTTTGTCTATCAGAAAGGCATTTATGGTTTCTCATTATTTCGTTTGGGCGCTCATATACGCTCGACTTGCTCCTCAGAATACGTCCGCATTCTTTATTTCTTCGCTCGGAATAGTTTTTATGCCTTTAGTAGGAATAGTTTTTCGCTTTTTTTAAATATTTTTCTAAGGCATGCCTCATAATCATATCGTGGTTTTTTCACGTAAAAATCTCAGATAATATTATATCAGAAGAAACACGTAAGCCCTTTCTGCGCACTCCTGGCAAACAAATATTAAATGCGAAGCATTTCTTTGCGTACTGCAGATAATTTTAGTGTTTCTATCTATCTATCTATCTATCTATCTATCTATCTATCTATCTATCTATCTATCTATCTATCTATCTATCTATCTATCTATCTATCTATCTATCTATCTATCTATCTATCTATCTATCTATCTATCTATCTATCTATCTATCTATCTATCTATCTATCTATCTATCTATCTATCTATCTATCTATCTATCTATCTATCTATCCATCCACCTACGTCTGGGTGCTCTCGTGATCACCGCCTTAACTTGGGGTAAACCAAAATTCAGTATGGGAGGGTAAGATGGTTTGACGAATATGACTCGCTGGCCATGACATGAATAATGTCACAATCCCGTCGCGTACGTCGTCAATCCCTTTCCGCCAAACAAGTGCGGCACTACCCATATACCACGGGCCGAGGTATGCGAGTATGCGCCAAAGGTGGTTGACAGTTTATATCTACTCAGGAACGGCGAAAACAGATATTTGTAATTTGCACAGAGACCCCTTATTAACCTTTCACGAGATCATCTCCCACTATAGAGAGGAACGCAAGCGCTTCCCGCCTCCAGACCCAAAACTGTGCAGAGCTCAAGCGATCACGCTTAGGATGCTTCAGACGACGGTCATATCCCCCCGAGAGGTTTCCTAACTCGGATTAACCAAGATATCGATCCACACTGCCCGGACTGGGGGGAGGCATTCAGCACTAGCACATATGCTCTGGCACTGTCCTGCGTTACGGGACACGTCACACACCAGCGAACAGGACTGGGAAGACGTCATCACAAGTACTGCACTCGATATCCAGTCAACGGCCGTCCAGAGGGCCCGTGAAAGAGCGGAGAGGCATGGCCTCCCGATTCCGACATGGGATCAGCCAGCGGCGAGCCGAAGGCCCCAGCGGGTCCTTCCCGGCTAGTCCCTCAGGACGTCATTAAATTTCTTTGTCTGTCTGTCTGTCTGTCTGTCTGTCGGCAGCGTTGACCCGACGAATGCAAATATTAAATGTCAGGGTGCCAGCAGGAATCGAACCCCAGCATTCTGCGTGACAATCAAGTATTCTAGCACAGAGCGACGTCAGGTCTCGGAACTGCTTTTCAAAAAGACCCTGATGTTCGTGAAACGTCCATTGGGGTTGCAGTGCTGGCTATTCAATATTATAAACATTACATATGTACTCCTATGATACAGCTGTCACGTCAGGTTAACGTCAAATGTAGTTAAGCGCCGTCCACAGAAGTTGATTTATGTAGCATTGTTCAGGGCTACTATCCTTGGGAGCACAAGCGCTACACATCAGCTTACCGCTTCTGGTGTTGCTAATACCCGTGTTGCTGTTGGCATCGTTACGCAACTGTAAACAACTGGTTACATAAAAAAATATGCGACTGTTCAACATATGTGTGCGCGTACAGCATTTGTACATATATTTACTGTCATTTCGTAACGTTTCGCTCAATAAAAAATTACAACACAATCACTTTCCCTCTGCATGCTTCTAATAACATCGGTTCCCAAAGTACGTGGGATCTGCCGAATTTTTTTTTTTTTGGTATCAACGGGTTTTTCAACCATGCCAACATGTTTTATTTATTTATTTATTTATTTATTTATTTATTTATTTATTTATTTATTTATTCATTCATTCATTCATTCATTTACACGCGTACCTACAGCGCCAACTAGGGATATTGCTGTAGATGGGCTTTCACACCCAGTGTACATACTAGAGGTGTGCACGGGCTCCGGGTAGCCCGAAAGCCCGAGCCCGGCCCGGCCCGCGGGCCGGGCTCGGGTATGCGGACGTCTTCCCATCTCGGGCCCGGGCCGGGCTCGGGCTACTCACCTCGGGCATCGGGTGGGCCGGGCCAGGTGCAAAGCCCGCATCAAACCAAAAATATAGACGTTGTGCCGGAATTGTCTTCTAGCACTTAGCGATGAGCACACAGATCACCTTTGTGATTATTTATCCATGCAATCATCCTCCTGTCCTGCATCACAGATACTAAACTTCTGGAAGAACAAGGAGTCTAATTATTCCCACGCTTGTTATGCTTGCGAAAAAAATATTTGCGATTCCGGCTACCAGTGCGAGCAGCGAACGGAACTTCAGTTCGACGGGATATGTGATGCAGGAGCGCCGCATTTCACTGAAGTCCGAATCACTGCACAGCTTGTTATTTTTACACAACTTGTAATCTGTGTATACACACTAAGATGTGTCGTTTGCGTATGTTTAACTTTGATATGTTGAATAAAATGCCACATGATGAAAAAGTGGTATCTTTGTCTCCGCAGCAAACTTTCATATAGGGTCGGGCCGGACCGGGCCCGGGTTCGTGTTTTTGTACGTCGGGCCGGGCCGGACGGTCTCGAAGCCCTTTAGGGTCGGGCTCGGGCGGGCCTTCGACGCAGTCAGTGGGCCCGGGCCGGGCTCGGGCTTGAAAATTAGGCCCGTGCACAGCTCTAGTACATACACGTCATCAAAGAAAACATATTGCGCAGAAGAAAACAAAAACAAAACTTAAATAAATGAATCGCAGCATACAATATATGGCAAAATATACATGAGCTGGACATTTCTGCTTTGATAAGTGAGAAATCGCTGACAATGGACGAAAAAAAGAAAAGAAAAAACAACATACTAGGTAACAACATACTCTTTTAAAAGTGAAGCAAATGTATGAAGGGCGCTAACAATACTTGACGGAAGACCATTCTGTTGGTGAATAGCTTTTGGAAGGAAAGTATTTGCAAAATTGGTTGTTCTGCGAAATATTAGCGTACTTTGAAAGAATGGTCCCGTCGTGATGGAATGTGGATTGGTGGTTCGATGTATTTATTTTAATGGATGCTGTTTTTATCACTTATTAGGTTGTAGAGAATGCATAGCATGACATATTTACACCTTGACGACAGTAACGGCCATCCAACTGCACTGACGATTTCGCTTGATCTTCTGGTGTAGTTGTAATCACCCGTCACAAACCAGGCGTCACGTTTCCGGTTGCACTCCATTGCATCGGTATTTAAGCCACATTCAGGCTGTAGGCGCATCTGCAACAAGTGTGGTATCACGTAAATGCTGGAACGTTCGTTTGCGTAACTAGCGACCACGTATCTTCACATTGAGCCCTTCGGTAAGATACGTTTTTAACGACGGTCCAATCACCGCTCTGGAGATGCGTTGTGTCCTCGCTACAGTTGTTGCAGCGTAGCGAAGTTCGCGCGTTTGTCCAAGGCTGGGCTAAAGGGCAGACGCGACGTGCGCTCTGATTAACACGCGTCGCAACTGCCCTTTAGTCCGGCCGTAGTGTGGCTAGGGCGGCCAGTTTGGCTTCTACGAACGCCTGTTTCGCCTTCCTGAAACAATTTCGAACATCACTATACAAGTGGAAAAAAATAAATTCTAAATTGAGCGAAAACCAATAAATGGGCTACAAAGGGATCCAACTACGTTATGCCGACGTCTTCAAGAACCAAATACGTGCAAGCTGCGAGACGCTATACGCTGCACCAAATATTTGCCTTGAACGTTTTGTAACTTGTGCGCTGACAATATAGCTCCAAAATTTCAACTTCCCACTCCTACTTCCCGCCAGGTGGCGTTGCCATTCTTTGTCGCGGTAGGGTTTGAGGCGCTGGTCGTACAGTATGGGCCTTTGTCGCATTTCTTCTAAGAGCAATTCATTACTGCACAGCGAAGAGCTTTCCTCACTGGTAATGGCTATTAGCCACAGGCACACAACCCAATGCACACCGGCAAACCAACTGTACAAACACGCAACTGAATGGTTTTCAAGACGTGAGTGAAGACGCGGAATCTGGGGAGGCCGGAAGCCCCGTGAGCGGTAAGTAAAAAAAGAAACTACTTTGCCCATTGGTCGAGCCGTAACGGTCGCATCAGTAGTTGTCAAAGTCGTGCGCCTTCCAACATTTACTCCCTAAACGTTGCGTACTTTACGCTTAATACAACAACGTCTGAACAAGCTCATTATGTTGCTCGAGTTTACACTTACGGTCCTTACCGACGATCCATAGATAGTGCGCACGTACTGTGAACACGGCTTTAGTTGCCGGTTCCCAGGCAGTGCAAGCATACTCTTAAATTTGGGCGTACATTTGACAAGTAAATAGTTTCGTTTTAGAGCTCATTTCGCAGAAATTCCGGCGTCGGCGTCGTTGGTTGCGAGCGAAAAATCATCTTGCGCGTGACCAAAAATCGAGAAAGATGCAAATAAAATAAATAATAAAATTTTCGGGTCCGAGTGAGGATCCAACCCCGGCCGTCGCGGTGGCAAACAGATGTTCTACCACACAGGCCACGCGTCTGCTTGGAAATACAGTGAAAATAACTTCCTTTGCTTGAAAATGCAGTGCAAATAACTTTCATGCTTTACAAACACACGCGTCCTGTATACAGGCGTCGCAATACAACATGTAATATCGCAGTAATATTGCGTGGTACAAGCGTACATTGCTATCGGGCTTCAGAATATGTGAACTTCATAACGACATCGTGGTTTAAACCCGGCCACCCATTACAAAAGGCACACACGTTACTGCGCGTATTCCCTTAACACCACGTAATGGGTGCATAGCAAGTATGCACTAAGTGGTGTATGTTACTGTCCTTGTTGTATAGACACTGTTTCCGTGTGCTGGTAGCGTCACACGATTGAATAAATTTTTTTCTAAACACAAGTGGTTGAAGTACGCACTCGGGACAGGATATCGCTATCTCGTTCAACTCTTAAAGGCGAAGCTTAAGGGTCCCCCCAATTTTTTATGAACAGAGAGTGCAGTTTTGAAATGGCGTCGCACCAAGTCTAACCCGCGAGTGGATTTTACTGATACCCTGCGAACATAACCATTGCATAACAATCTGCTGTTGACAACGCCAAGATACTTATATTCATGTAGAACGGATAGTGGTATCTGTTCCATGCAGTGGCCGTTTTTTTTTTTGTAAACCATAGTGACACCACATTTTGACGCGTTCCGCTTCATTTTCCATGCTCTTACTGATTCGAGGTCTTTCTGCAGTTGTTCGGAATTCTGTGTGCACTTAATTTGACAATATATGAGGCAGTCATTTGCCTGCTGCTATAAAAAGACATTTTATAGCAGCAGGCACCAACAATGCTTATATTTTCCAGCGCAGCACTGGAACGAATGCTGCTGTAGGTACAGTATACTTCGGCAATAATTCTCAAAGTTAGGCTTTTTTTTTAAATTTTTCACCCCCCGAGAGAATAAAGTGGCAAGTCTTTTAGTTCATGATTCATATTTTTTATTAAAATATTGAACATGCAAATATCACAGGCATGCCGTGAGCTGGATGTTCTATCATCAAGCAATGGCGAGGCTGTATTTAGCCTTAGCCAAACCCGTATTAAATAAGGCGGTTTCATCTCCAACGAGTAGTCCGGCGTCACACTTATCCCTTGTAGCCGTAGCCGCCATATCCGTAACCACCATAGCCTCCGCCGTAACCTCCGCCGTAACCTCCGCCGTAGCCTCCACCGTAGCCGCCGCCATATCCTCCGCCGAGACCAGAATGGGCTAGGAGGGCTCCTCCTCCGCTAACCTTGTTCACGTGATGCACAGACCTGACCACGAAAGCAGGTCCAGCTACAACCTTAGCATACGCAGGTCCTCCACTCAAAAGGGCCACACTGCTGCCGACGCCCACACCGCTGACGCCGTAGCCGCCACCGTATCCGAGGCCACCGCCATAGCCCAAGCCTCCTCCGTAGCCTCCACCGTAGCCTCCTCCGTAGCCTCCACCGTAGCCACCATAGCCGAGTCCATAACCTCCGTAGCCAAGGCCTCCGAGACTGTAGCCTCCAAGTCCACCGGCCGTTGCAGCAGCAACGATAGCGCAGAAGACGGCGGTAGTGCACTGCATACGGATTAACGTCAGCATAGTTCCTTCGTTTAGGGAGTACATTGGATAGCGAGAATTCGAACAGAGCTGCTCATCAGGAGGGAACAACTGTCAACGTAAACTGGCCCAAGGTACTAGTCTAGGAAACAGAAATATACTGCAAAGCAGCATTAATGGCATCCCTAGAAAGGTTCGGAAAATCTGCAAATATAAGTACGTATTGGTGACTGGTGAATTCAGCTCAGCTAGCCTGAATATATGAACGCAGCCTTTCTATACGGAAATTGCAGTTCTAGTAAACTAGTCGAAATATCTTTAGCTACCTAAACTATTTTTCGCGGCAAACACAGTAACATTAAGAAAGCTGCAGTGCTACAGTTTGTCCTAAAATATTTCTCTATTCGCGAGAGGTTTGAACTGTTACCTAACTTGATTAATCTGTCTCGTTCTGTATTAATCTACAGACGACAATGTCCGTTAGTATAATTTAATGTTACACAAATGATTAATTCAGTTGTCATAGCATCCGAAGACGAAATACCCGCCTCATTTCTAAGCACAGGCTATAGGCACAAGCTGTACGATCATTCTTACCAGGCAGTTCATGTTTGCGGCTGGTGCTTGTTGAGAGCGGATACTGAACCACGGTTACTCGGCGGCTTATATACACTTCCAGGGGCTCCACCAACCCTCTCACCCCATACGAAATGTCACGATCTAAGTCTAGCTGCACATAGCGTGTGACCAGAAAAAAATACAACGAAAATCGGTACAACTAAGGAAGCTGCCTGTGTCCGTCGTGCTATATCGCATTTCACTAAGTGCTATATTGTCTTCCATTTATCTATATACTGCAGACACGGAAGCAAAGAGGCGCTCGCTCTCGTATTGGAAGATAAGAGAAACCAGTATCTCGTGTCGCAGCTGCCCTAACAGTTTTTCCTTCGAGAGGTGAGGAAGCGAAAGAGCACGTCTTCGATAACGGTGTCACATTTAGCCGTAGGCGTAGCGGTGGTTGCACGCCGCGATTTCCTCGAGGTTGCATACAAACGTTACGACAGCAATGACACTGGCCTTTCTTTTATTTTTCTTTTTTTTTGTTAGTGACCTGCGCCGACAGGGGGGTGCAGTAAAAATACTCCTATTATCAATGTGTCGTCTCCTTGTCCCCAAAAAATTTAATGCGGTTGTTCAGCGCTACCACAGTTTTCTAAGGCAATTCGGGAGTTCAAGAAATTCCAGTGTCTGGACAGCATGGTTCATGCAACCAGCTACTGATTTCTGGATAACTTCGATAAGAATGTGACGCAATATTGTCTCAAACAAGGCAATATCCGAGGGAGTCAACGAGCTTGTCATTGAGACTCCTATCCAATTTGAAATTTTAGTTTACCTTACTTAATCCAACCACACGTGAAGATTGTCGCTTCTTAGGCTTTTTGTTTGGAAATTTGATGCACGTTGAATACATTTTTAAAAAAGTGCCTGTGGTAGAACGAAAATTCATTGTCTCGTCGTTCATTGCATTAAGACATCTGTGGCATTTTTTTGGTTTTGGTTTTGGTTTTTGGACCAGAACTAGGCTAAATTTCACGGGAACATGAAGCACGCCGAAGTATCTTTCATATTTAGAGCACTAGTAATAAAATAAGGCAAATCGTGATGATCAAGTGAACCTAAAAAAAAAAACGTTTCCGATAAAAAATGAGCTAAACCCCGCACCTGTTTGAATCAAACTGAGCCAGATACACTAAACCAGCAGTGTATCAACAATCGCGACGAAAACACACAACGTGGCCCCACCCAATCTGTTTCATTAGTGAATGGTTGCTTTCCTACTATGCTTTCGTTTTTTAATTCGCTTTTTTTTTTAGCGCGTTGGTACATTCTGAAGGAAATGATGTCGTCGGGCAAAACTCAAATATAAAGAGTAAGAGGTTGAGTTTCCTACTTCTTTCTACCTCTTAGTGTTTCTTTTCGAATTTAGCGCTACAGTATCACGTGCTTCTTTCGCTCCAAGATGGCATACTTGAAATGAAAGGAAACTAAAATGAAGATATTGGGCACCGATCTATTCCTTGAAGAAGATGTGATCTGAAAGGGCGTGGCACAAACGGAGCTAAAAAAAGAGTAGATGAAGCATTTTTTGAAGGCCTTCAATAGACACCAGGAACAAAAAAAAAGTTTGGGGGACCCTAATCTTCGCCTTTAAAAGTTGAACGCGATAGCGACATCCTGTCCCGAGTGCCTACTTCAACCACTTGGTGCATACTTGCTATGCACAGACTACGTGGTGTTAAGGGAATACGCGCAGTAAGGTGTGTGCCGCTTGTAATGGGTGGCCGGCTTTAAGCTACGAAATCGTTATGATAGTCGCATATTCTGACGCCCGATGGCAATGTACGCTTGTACCACGCAATATTCCTGGGATATTACATGTTATATTGCGACGCCTATATAAAGGACGCTTGCGTTTGCGAAGCATGAAAGTTATTTTCACTGCATTTCCAAGCAGATGAAGTTATTTTCACTGTATTTCTAAGCAGGGGCGTGGCTGTGTGGTAGAACACCTGCTTGCCACGCAGACGGCCCGGGTTCGATGTTCACTCGGACCCGGAAATTTTTATTATTTATTTTATTTGCATCTTTCTCGATTTTTCGGTCACGGGCAAGATGATGATTTTTCGCTCACAACCAATGATGCCGACACCGACACCGACTCCGACGCCGGAATTTCTGCGAAACGAGCTCTTAAACGCTATGGCGTTAAAAAACCTCTTGCGACAGCCCAGAATGGAAAGCCTTTTGCCTGGAAGGAGCACTCGATCAACAACTCTTGTCAGCGCCATTACGCCCACGCAACAAAAGACGGCACCGACGGAAGCATATGGATGGTGTTAATCCCGTTGCAAAATATTCCTATATCGTTCATTCACTGGAATTTAGGCTACTTTTACGAACTAATTCAGGCCCAGATGAAGTGTGCCGATCTATAAGAGCCAAATCCATATTTTATTCCTGAATATCGACGATAGTGGGCTGCACACATTTTAGCTGAATTAGAGATTTGAGGTATTTTGGTGACATATGCACATTGGATATCAATAGCCTGGCCAGGCTAGACCAGCTGTCAGTAGCAAAGAACTGCGTTTTTGTCACTTTCAGCTAAAGTGCGCTCTTTTAAAAAAACGCCACATATACTTGCTTCCACGATTATTGCCAATATTCCGACGGTCAAACTAACTGAAGAATACACGTAGGTTGAGCGAGTTTGTAGGCTTCCATGATAAAAAGCCGGCAGATCCCACGCACTGTGGGAATCGATGTAATGCGAAGCAGCCAGAAAGGAGCAAATCATGCTTTACATAATTTGCATGTCATGTTTTACATGTTAGGACCTGTCATTTATGTTCGTCATACAGTCTTGTCACTCAATACCAAGTTTGGTGCATATCAAGCTAACGAAACGGCCGCGGGCGCGCCATGAGCGTGGCATGTAAATGATGTTGTTCATTACATGCACGTCATTATTTGCATATTACCACTTGTCATTTATGTTCGTCATACAGTCACGTCACTCAATCCCAAATTTGGTGTATATCAACCTAACGAAACGGCCGCGAGCGCACCATGAGCGTGGCATGTAAATCATACTTTTCATGACAAGTTAGTCATGATTCTCATGATATGACCAGCCATTCTGTTCGTCATTCAGTCATGTTATGTCCATACCAAATTTGGTATAAATCCCATTAACGATACGGCCAGGAGAGCACAAAGTCGTAGGCGGCTAGATAGATAGCTAGATAGATGGATAGATAGATAGATACGCTCAAAGTCGCCGAAGTTCGCTAAGAAATGATTCGCATTTAAAATATAAAACGGGGCTTAACACACAGAAGGAAAGAAAGAAGTGACCCCCACGGCACTGATATTGCAACTGGGTATATTGGAAAAACACATCTAATTTTTCAAGTAAAAGGCTTACAGTAAGCGCGCATGATCATTGTCAAAAACGATACATTCGTCATTACGAGAGACACCGCACCGTGTGAGCTCACTGGTCACCTCTGGTTAACAGTTCCATTTCCTGGTAACAGTTCCATGGCCAGGGAAGGTTGGCTAACGCCAGGGTTGCTTTGGTTAGATTTGGAAAGTCGCCATAATTCAAGCCAAAAGTAGCCGAAGTAGCCATGCCATTTAGCTTTATTTCCAAACTTGCAGCCATATATAAGAAAAGCGGTATTATGACTACAGTTTTTATTATTATACCATAATATGACTTCGGCTATTGAAAAACATAGAAGAGCGAGCATAATTTTTTCGCTCGATAGCTTGGATCTTCAAGCAACAGGTGAGTTGCAGAAAATTGATTAATTTAATTGTCTGTTTGTTAGTGTTCCGCAAGGCCACGAGCATTGCAGTGGAGAGTGGATAAAACAAAACCAGAAAAGTAACAGAATACAGTAGGTAAACCACAAAAATGAATACACTTGTGCAATGGTGGTTATACTGCCTCAAGAAAACGGTGATTATCAACACTCATTCAGTAAGGAAGGTGATTTCGCTCGTTTTCTGTGCGCGATAAAAACACTTGCGTTTTTGCGAAATGAAATACTTACCTCATAGCGATAACTAAAGCGAAGGGACATTTTGTGTGGTGATAAAATAAGTGGGTGCTGAAGGACGCTAGGCGGTATATTCAATGAAATGAGTCCAAGCGGCAAAAATTTTGATGCGCTGTTAGAGATGGAGGGGAAAAGCTGAATTTCGGGCTGTTAGGGTAGCATTGCAATTCTAGTTAGAAAGAATATTGAACTCTTCCTGTTTGTCTTACATGATGTAGGAACATGAAAATATTTATAACAAGCGACGAGTTCTAATTGAACGCGGTTCAAGAGCTAAATAGACAGACTGTTATTGTTTCAGGTGATCCGAACAACGTTATATTTGGTGACATATAGTTCCACAAACTCTTGGCACTCTTATATTATATTTATTATGGCCCTTGTGCCTCAAAAAAAACGCACATATCATCATCTTAACTACAAACCATATTTGCACCAGGTGGTGCAATAAATGTATCGGATTGGTCAATATAAGTTAAGAACGCCTGTATATAGATATACAGGATAGAGTTCTTGCCAGAGGCAGAGTACAATATTGCAACATTCCAGTCCACAAGTCGGTGGGAGCATAAAACATCGAAGCCTTCAAACCACACACCGAAATCAATTACTAGATTCATCACGATAATGGACCAGCTTTATTTTGGTGCGGATCATTGCTTTATTGTCAAGTTCACTCGGTAACACGTGCGCTGTGCTATCAGCATTGAAAACTGACGTCAGAATAAGTGGAAGGCAACGTGAGCAGCGCGCTCGTCACGCGTTTGCCAACCTGCGCGCAACTTCGTCGCTGCCTCTTTGGAGGCGCGCCATGTATTGCGTGGCGGTGCCTCGATGCGCACCGACCTCTTGCTGGCGCGAGCACATGCGCGTACATCGGTTGACGCGACAGGAAAGGTTGAAAACAGTGTTCATTTATGGCTCTTATGGCTTTCTTGTCTTTTTACATGTACAAATAACAAGAATATCTGGCTTCTAAATGCGTAACCAACGTAGCCAAGACGCCTGAAATTTTCTTAGCCAGAACGGGGTCCAAAAGAAGGCAATTTGGTGCAAATGATCCTACAACGGCAACCCTGGCTAACGCGCTCACTTACTTTCTCGAAATATGAAATGCCTCAGACACTTGTCTTGTGTAGCTATCACTGTGAGCAAACAAGGATATTAGTGTCAACAAAAAACGGTACACAGTGACGCTCAAAATTGTTGGCTCCTTTTCTAATGAATTGCTGTTCTACAACGTCCTTACAATAATGCAACGTCTTGTTTGCCCCATACACGTACGGTCGCCCAGGAGAAAGGTATCTGGTACACAACAGAATTCTAACATGGGACAATCTTGGTCATATGTTTTGTTCGGCAGCCTATGTTTCTTCCCCATGCTTCTTCCCAACCTCAACTTGTCAAACCCAGTGGCATTGTCTCCCTCATCGTTGTGAGAATCTGCCGAGCTCGGATTGCCTCCTGGCACTGCCGTCATGAAACCTGCCCCGCGGATATCAATCAATCAATCAATCAATCAATCAATCAATCAATCAATCAATCAATCAATCAATCAATCAATCAATCAATCAATCAATCAAATAATTTTATTTTCACTAGAAACAAAAACATTTACAGTGAAAAAAGGTGGCCAAGAAAATAGCTGTCCAATGACAGCTTCACAAATCCCCAGCCACCCATCCGCAGTGGAACGACAGTGTACAGCACTTAACCTCAGAAGCAAAAAACAGAAAATTAATAGAGAAAAATGGAAAAAAAAAGTGTCAAAGCAAATTGCATACATACAGTTGCTCAACAGTTGCACATTCAAGCCGTTATCCACTCACTGCGGGCGCGTATGCGCTCAATTTTCTTTTATACAAGCTGACATATAGCTAAACTCGTTTAACATACACGTGCAACTACACAATAAGCAAATATACAAGAAAAGAAAAAAAATGCAATGCAAAATACCAAGTACTTCGTGTACATTGAAATATACTCTGCGCAGTTATGTACAGATTTGTATGTGCAGACACTTTGGGCAGATATATACAACATATGAATAATGAAAAATAGGAAAATACATTATCAATTGCAAAACACATGAAAATATCAATATCATTGGAAATGGCCTGTTTCAATCGTCATGTGAACAATGCTCGTATTTATTTATTTTTTTTTGTGAGGAATAAAATAGCTGTTCCTAGCGATTCATTATAGTTTAATGTTGCTGGGATGATATGTCGGATGCGTTGCGTTGCATATTGTGTGCGTGGAAATGGAACGCCCAAGGCGGTTGATATCGGACATGATAGGAAATGACGTTTTCTTTAAGGCTCGCGAGTTTAGGAAATGTATCCGATTTCCCGAGTGCTGCCTTCTTGTAGAAACACAGTAATTTGTAAGTCTATATGTCTGATATTTTTACGATTTTATGCTGTTTGAAAGAGGGGCGGTATGTTTCAGAAAGGTAGCATTTGAAATTAGTCGAACCATTTTCTTTTGTAACGCGCTCAGTTTAGACACACTAAGTGCTGTAGTTTTACCCCACACCAGGAAGCTGCAACATATGTGGGAATTAAAAAGCGCGTCCTATAGCAATCTTTTTTATTGTAGCTGGTAGGATGTATCGATGAGGACATTTTAATCCTACACATTTAGCCAGTTTTTTAACGTAACAGCGTTTACTAACAGCGTTTACATAACAGCGTTTAACGTAACAGCGTTTACGTTGAAGATGACACCAAGTATTTTACCGCATTTTTCAACGCGAACAGTCCATGGAACCAAGGACAAGGTTCTCAGGTACCACTGCCAGCTCTCCGTGTGCTCGATATACAATACACTTAGTTTTAGCCTCATTCATTACAAGGCAGTTAACGTTGCACCATTCACTCAGTTTACAGCAAAAACGTGCTTGCTTCAGCTTGGATGCTACACAATTTCTTGCCTTTAAAAAATACCGTGCAATCATCGGTGTAAATGAAGAACTTAGAAGTGGTGTTGAATTCGATTATATCATTTATGTAAAAGAGGAAAAGAGTGGACCATAATATGCTGCCTTGTGGTACTCCAGAAGCAATTCGCCTCAAACGTGATTTGCATGTGCATATTTCGGTATATTGAAGTCTTTCGTCTGGGTAGGAGTGCAGAAGTCGGGATGCAACTCCCCGAAATTCATAACAGTCCATCTTCTTTAATAGTATTGCATGGCTGACCCGATCGAAGGCTTTGCTGAAATCGACATATAATCCTACGGTCAATGTCTTACTTTCCATGTTTTCTAGTATGATCTCTTTGTGGAACGACAGAGCATCCTCTGCGGAGCGATTTTTTCTGGATCCAAACTGATAATTCGTTAAGAGATAAAATCTTCTACTAAAGCTCTCGATGCGAGTATTAATGACTTTCTCAAGACATTTCGAAAAAACTGGCAGTATTGAGACGGGACGGTAGTTGGGAAAAGCTGTTTTTATCACCTCCTTTATGAATTACTCTGACTCTAGCAACTCTCATGCTAGTTGGAAAAACGCCACACGAGATAGCTCTGTTAAATATGTGTGTAATGGCAGGAGCGATCAAATCTACTACGTACTTGACAGGCTTAATTACTAATCCATCTGCCTCGCAGCTATGACTCTTCCTAAGGCCAGAAAAAAGAGTTATCACCTCAGAAACAGAAGTAGGCTGAAAAAATAAAGACTGTGCTAATGTTGGAACATCTACGGAAGTAACCGGGGAAGTGCTTCCTACCTGCACAAAAAACTCGTAAAAACTGCTTTGCAAGTTTTCCCCTGCCTATTAAGACGTTATCAACTACCATATAGTCAATGGCGTCAGATACTGGCTTTCTATTCAATAGATTATTTATTTTTTTTAAGACTACATCACTGTTTCGTAGGCAGTGACTGTCTAAAATTCTTCTAAAATATTCTTCCTTTGCTATCGAAATGGCTTTGTTCAATTTGTTTCTAAAAGATTTCAATTTCCTGTAGCGTTTCGCTGTTGTGTATTTTAAGGAATTCCTTATATATTGTTTTTCCCGTTGATTGATTTTAATAAGTATCGAGTGACCCACATTTTGCGAGCCTTCTTACACCCGTGGTATGTTTTAAAGGGAAAGGACGCGTAATAACGCTGTTTAAATATGTCCAAAAACTTATCGTAGGTGTCATTCACATTTGTAAGGGCTGTTAACTTACTCCATATACAAGCTGTTTGCGGATTTGTGCGCCCGTCCGTGAGCCAGACCAAGCAAATCTGCAAAATACTTGAAAATGAATGGTGGCACCAGGCGAGACTGCTCAAATCATTATGCAGGAACAACAGCACTAAATATAGACAAGAACTAGGAAAGACACGAGACAGGCGCTGACTCTCAACTAAAATTTATTCGAAGGCACAAGCACACACATACATGAGCTGCCGTGATTGAAATTGTATTTTTTCTTTGCCTCCCTTTATTGTATATCACATAATTCAATGTTCACTACATTCCCGCTTATGTTACAGTAACATTCTTATGTTGTTCTCATTTCCTGATGTATTTATATCTCTTCCTTTCATACACTGTACACGTTTTAAACATTTTCTTGTAGTAGCCTCCTTAAGCAATGCCTCTAGGGGCCGGTAAGGTACTTTTAAATAAATAAATAAATACAAAGCAGCCGACCTAGTCACATGACACACAGCGTCGGCGCAGCAGAGTAATCGGGATCAACGAAAATAACTAATCGTGAGAAAGTGATACACGGGTATGATGCAACCGACAAAAAAGAAAACCATATACAAGTAAAAACATACATGACGGTCCACAAATTAAGCGCTTTAACGCGGCAGCTTTAAATTTAAAGTACCGAGCTTCCTTTTCACCAAGGGCTACAGACGGTTCGCTCACGCACCCTTCCTCCTCCCTTTCAATGTAAAACGCTTGCGTTTCTTTTCTTGTGCATTTGTCCGGATGGTTAAACAAACAAGTGGTTTTCTCTGCCATCGGCTGGCAGCCACACTTTCTACAAAGGGCTGGCAAGTGCAAACCGCCAGAAGCCGTTAACCAGGATAATTGTACTCTTGCCAGCTCATTGTAGAGAGTGTGGCTGCCAGCCGATGGCAGAGAAAACCACTTGTTTGTTCAACCATCCGGACGAATGCACTATGGAAGTAATGGAAGCGTTTTAAGTTGAAAGGGAGGGGGGAAAGGTGCATGTGTAAACTGTCGGTAGGCCTTCGTGAAAAGGGAAGTTCGCTGCTTGCAGATGCAGCAAAATTCAACAACAGATTCAACAAATTTTAAGTCATTAACCTGTGTCAAAAAGGTGCGCAAAATTGCATTACTAATAGCTAAGAAATAACAGTAACACATCAGTAACAGCACATTTTAAGTATATTAGTGAAAATGAAAGACAGACAGTTATATTCAATTTAGTTTTTCAAGTAACAGTGACTTGAAATAACTGTTAGTAAATGTAATAAATTCAGTTAACCCTGGACGATTTAGTGATGACGCAATGTGGTTAGTAAGTTGCTGTTTGGCCAAAATGGGCTATTGTCCGCGAGGTTTGAAAAACTTTCCTACGTTGTGGATACGGAGTTTTCGATTGTGACTCGTGTGCATCAAGTTGTTTATAAACTTATATGCATTGTACCAATTTGTAATAATAAGTTTCAGAGGCTTTGAGTAGGTCATACTTCATAAACAAAGGTTTTGTACTCAAGTTTCTGGCCTTCCCGTGATAAGTTGCGAAAAAATCTGAACACTGTTATTCTGTAATATAATGAGATTCTTAAAATTATGCCTGTACGTAGTGCGTCATACTACTATACAATAAGAAACAAAAAAGTTAAATAACAAATAATAAGGGACTCTTTTTAGCCACATCGGTACATCATCATGCATTTTAAACAAGCAACCTGTCATTTCGCTCAGATGGGCCGTTAGGTTAACAACATGACTTTTCCGTGATTTCCCTTAGACCGTACACCTACAAGTTTGTGTTTGCAGCTGTTCTAGTTCAGCTCCATGATACGTCAATGTAATTTTACACTTAGGTGGAATATTTATTGGAGCAATACACTATATACTTAGTTTTGTTATTGTTTAACTGTAACTTATTTATGTGCTATAGCCTACAGCACATGAATAACTTAAACCTACTATCAAATTTGTATATGAATTTGATACTAGGTCTAACTAACTTACTCATTATGCTATAGGCTTTATCACATAAGTAAGCCAAATAAATATGAAATTCGTATACAAATTTGATAGTAGGGTGATTCCACGGAAGATCGAACAAAGCATGACCGGTCGACCTCTTAAATTTATTTCAAGATTTTAAATTGTGAATTATGCAACATGTTTTTTATTGATTGTGAAAGCTGATGTGCAAGAGAACAAGTGGGGAAAGTTTAAGAAATATCCAAGATGGTTCTTTTTAATCGTCATCAGAATTATCGATTGGTAGTTGTTGTCTTGTACTTAGCCCGATCGTCGCTCTTTACTGAAAAGTGATATTAAT